>CALNHX010000788.1:0-221795 GCA_940337035.1 Agriotes lineatus
GCTGACATCTGAAAAGGTGATGCTGATTGCGACAACGATAAAGAAATTTTGAAGAGACCTTTATATATTAGAATGAATATGAACTAGGTAAGACCAGCCCATAGTATCGCAGACTTGTAGCACAAAACGTCACCCAGGTTTTATTCGTAGCGTTTCGATATGGTCCTTTCAAGCGAAGCATTCTTTCTGCATCAATGTGTCAAAGAGTAAAGCCGTTAAAGTAAGTGAGTTTTATTTTTCCCTGTTATTCAGCATTTCAGAAGTCAGTCAAAATCTACGATGAAGAGAGTGATATAACTAACTGACATCTGTAAAAGTGATGCTGATTGGGACAACGATAAACTGATTTTCAAGGAAACTTCATATATTAGAATGAATATGAACTACGTAGGAACAGCCCATAGTAACGCAGACTTGTAGCACAAAAACGTCACCCAGTTTTTATTGGTAGCGTTTCGTTATGGTCCTTTCAAGCGAAGCATTCTTTCTGCATCAATGTGTCAAAGAGTAAAGCCGTTAAAGTAAGTGAGTTTTATTTTTCCCTGTTATTCAGCATTTCAGAAGTCAGTCAAAATCTACGATGAAGATAGTGATATAACCAACTGACATCTGTAAAAGTGATGCTGATTGGGACAACGATAAACTCATTTTCAAGGAAACTTCATATATTAGAATGAATATGAACTACGTAGGAACAGCCCATAGTAACGCAGACTTGTAGCACAAAACGTCACCCAGTTTTTATTGGTAGCGTTTCTATATGGTCCTTTCAAGCTAAGCATTCTTAGTGTGTCAATGTGCCAAACAGTAAAGTCGCTAAAGTAAGTGAGTTTTGTTTTCCCCACGTTTTCAGCATTTCAGAAATCAGTCAAAAATCTTGGATGAAAAGTGTCATATAATTAGCTGACATCTGAAAAGGTGATGCTGATTGCGACAACGATAAAGAAATTTTGAAGAGACCTTTATATATTAGAATGAATATGAACTAGGTAAGACCAGCCCATAGTATCGCAGACTTGTAGCACAAAACGTCACCCAGGTTTTATTCGTAGCGTTTCGATATGGTCCTTTCAAGCGAAGCATTCTTTCTGCAGCAATGTGTCAAAGAGTAAAGCCGTTAAAGTAAGTGAGTTTTATTTTTCCCTGTTGTTCAGCATTTCAGAAGTCAGTCAAAATCTACGATGAAGAGAGTGATATAACCAACTGACATCTGTAAAAGTGATGCTGATTGGGACAACGATAAACTCATTTTCAAGGAAGCTTCATATATTAGAATGAATATGAACTACGTAGGAACAGCCCATAGTAACGCAGACTTGTAGCACAAAACGTCACCCAGTTTTTATTGGTAGCGTTTCTTTATGGTCCTTTCAAGCTAAGCATTCTTTGTGTGTCAATGTGCCAAACAGTAAAGTCGCTAAAGTAAGTGAGTTTTGTTTTCCCTACGTTTTCAGCATTTCAGAAATCAGTCAAAAATCTTGGATGAAAAGTGTCATATAATTAGCTGACATCTGAAAAGGTTATGCTGATTGCGACAACGATAAAGAAATTTTGAAGAGACCTTCATATATTAGAATGAATATGAACTACATAGGAACAGCCCATAGTCACGCAGACTTGTAGCACAAAACGTCACCCAGGTTTTATGCGTAGCGTTTCGATATGGTCCTTTCAAGCGAAGCATTCTTTCTGCATCAATGTGTCAAAGAGTAAAGCCGTTAAAGTAAGTGAGTTTTATTTTTCCCTGTTATTCAGTATTTCAGAAGTCAGTCAAAATCTACGATGAAGAGAGTGGTATAACCAACTGACATCTGTAAAAGTGATGCTGATTGGGACAACGATAAACTCATTTTCAAGGAAACTTTATATATTAGAATGAATATGAACTACATAGGAACAGCCCATAGTAACGCAGACTTGTAGCACAAAACGTCACCCAGTTTTTATTGGTAGCGTTTCGTTATGGTCCTTTCAAGCTAAGCATTCTTTCTGTATCAATGTGCCAAACAGTAAAGTCGCTAAAGTAAGTGAGTTTTGTTTTCCCCACGTTTTCAGCATTTCAGTAATCAGTCAAAAATCTTGGATGAAAAGTGTCATATAATTAGCTGACATCTGAAAAGGTGATGCTGATTGCGACAACGATAAAGAAATTTTGAAGAGACCTTTATATATTAAAATGAATATGAACTAGGTAAGACCAGCCCATAGTGTCGCAGACTTGTAGCACAAAACGTCACCCAGGTTTTATTCGTAGCGTTTCGATATGGTCCTTTCAAGCGAAGCATTCTTTCTGCATCAATATGTCAAAGAGTAAAGCCGTTAAAGTAAGTGAGTTTTATTTTTCCCTGTTATTCAGCATTTCAGAAGTCAGTCAAATTCTACGATAAAGAGAGTGATATAACTAACTGACATCTGTAAAAGTGATGCTGATTGGGACAACGATAAACTCATTTTCAAGGAAACTTCATATATTAGAATGAATATGAACTACGTATGAACATCCCATAGTAACGCAGACTTGTAGCACAAAACGTCACCCAGTTTTTATTGGTAGCGTTTCGTTATGGTCCTTTCAAGCTAAGCATTCTTTCGGTATCAATGTGCCAAATAGTAAAGTCGCTAAAGTAAGTGAGTTTTGTTTTCCCCACGTTTTCAGCATTTCATAAATCAGTCAAAAATCTTGGATGAAGAGTGTCATATAATTAGCTGACATCTGAAAAGGTGATGCTGATTGCGACAACGATAAAGAAATTTTGAAGAGACCTTTATATATTAGAATGAATATGAACTAGGTAAGACCAGCCCATAGTGTCGCAGACTTGTAGCACAAAACGTCACCCAGGTTTTATTCGTAGCGTTTCGTTATGGTCCTTTCAAGCGAAGCATTCTTTCTGCATCAATATGTCAAAGAGTAAAGCCGTTAAAGTAAGTGAGTTTTATTTTTCCCTGTTATTCAGCATTTCAGAAGTCAGTCAAATTCTACGATAAAGAGAGTGATATAACTAACTGACATCTGTAAAAGTGATGCTGATTGGGTCAACGATAAACTCATTTTCAAGGAAACTTCATATATTAGAATGAATATGAACTACGTATTAACAGCCCATAGTAACGCAGACTTGTAGCACAAAACGTCACCCAGTCTTTATTGGTAGCGTTTCGTTATGGTCCTTTCAAGCTAAGCATTCTTTCGGTATCAATGTGCCAAATAGTAAAGTCGCTAAAGTAAGTGAGTTTTGTTTTCTCCATGTTTTCAGCATTTCATAAATCAGTCAAAAATCTTGGATGAAGAGTGTCATATAATTAGCAGACATCTGAAAAGGTGATGCTGATTGCGACAACGATAAAGAAATTTTGAAGAGACCTTTATATATTAGAATGAATATGAACTAGGTAAGACCAGCCCATAGAGTCACAGACTTGTAGCACAAAACGTCACACAGGTTTTATTCGTAGCGTTTCGTTATGGTCCTTTCAAGCGAAGCATTCTTTCTGCATCAATGTGCCAAATAGTAAAGTCGCTAAAGTAAGTGAGTTTTGTTTTCCCCACGTTTTCAGCATTTCAGAAATCAGTCAAAAATCTTGGATGAAAAGTGTCATATAATTAGCTGACATCTGAAAAGGTTATGCTGATTGCGACAACGATAAAGACATTTTGAAGAGACCTTTATATATTAAAATGAATATGAACTAGGTAAGACCAGCCCATAGTGTCGCAGACTTGTAGCACAAAACGTCACCCAGGTTTTATTCGTAGCGTTTCGATATGGTCCTTTCAAGCGAAGCATTCTTTCTGCATCAATATGTCAAAGAGTAAAACCGTTAAAGTAAGTGAGTTTTATTTTTCCCTGTTATTCAGCATTTCAGAAGTCAGTCAAATTCTACGATAAAGAGAGTGATATAACTAACTGACATCTGTAAAAGTGATGCTGATTGGGACAACGATAAACTCATTTTCAAGGAAACTTCATATATTAGAATGAATATGAACTACGTATGAACAGCCCATAGTAACGCAGACTTGTAGCACAAAACGTCACCCAGTTTTTATTGGTAGCGTTTGGTTATGGTCCTTTCAAGCTAAGCATTCTTGTGGTATCAATGTGCCAAATAGTAAAGTCGCTAAAGTAAGTGAGTTTTGTTTTCCCCACGTTTTCAGCATTTCATAAATCAGTCAAAAATCTTGGATGAAGAGTGTCATATAATTAGCTGACATCTGAAAAGGTGATGCTGATTGCGACAACGATAAAGAAATTTTGAAGAGACCTTTATATATTAGAATGAATATGAACTAGGTAAGACCAGCCCATAGTGTCGCAGACTTGTAGCACAAAACGTCACTCAGGTTTTATTCGTAGCGTTTCGTTATGGTCCTTTCAAGCGAAGCATTCTTTCTGTATCAATGTGCCAAATAGTAGAATCGCTAAAGTAAGTGAGTTTTGTTTTCCCCACGTTTTCAGCATTTCATAAATCAGTCAAAAATCTTGGATGAAAAGTGTCATATAATTAGCTGACATCTGAAAAGGTGATGCTGATTGCGACAACGATAAAGAAATTTTGAAGAGACCTTTATATATTAGAATGAATATGAACTAGGTAAGACCAGCCCATAGTGTCGCAGACTTGTAGCACAAAACGTCACCCAGGTTTTATTCGTAGCGTTTCGTTATGGTCCTTTCAAGCGAAGCATTCTTTCTGCATCAATATGTCAAAGAGTAAAGCCGTTAAAGTAACTGAGTTTTATTTTTCCCTGTTATTCAGCATTTCAGAAGTCAGTCAAATTCTACGATGAAGAGAGTGATATAACTAACTGACATCTGTAAAAGTGATGCTGATTGGGACAACGATAAACTCATTTTCAAGGAAACTTCATATATTAGAATGAATATGAACTACGTATGAACAGCCCATAGTAACGCAGACTTGTAGCACAAACCGTCACCCAGTTTTTATTGGTAGCGTTTCGTTATGTTCCTTTCAAGCTAAGCATTCTTTCTGTATCAATGTGCCAAATAGTAAAGTCGTTAAAGTAAGTGAGTTTTGTTTTCCCCACGTTTTCAGCATTTCAGAAATCAATCAAAAATCTTGGATGAAAAGTGTCATATAATTAGCTGACATCTGAAAAGGTGATGCTGATTGCGACAAAGATAAAGAAATTTTTAAGAGACCTTTATATATTAGAATGAATATGAACTAGGTAAGACCAGCATATAGTAACGCAGACTTGTAGTACAAAACGTCATTAAGTTTTATTCGTAGCGTTTCGTTATGGTCCTTTCAAGCGAAGCATTCTTTCTGCATCAATGTGTCAAAGAGTAAAGCCGTTAAAGTAAGTGAGTATTATTTTTCCCTGTTATTCAGCATTTCAGAAGTCAGTCAAAATCTACGATGAAGAGAGTGATATAACTAACTGACATCTGTAAAAGTGATGCTGATTGGGACAACGATAAACTCATTTTCAAGGAAACTTCATATATTAGAATGAATATGAACTACGTAGGAACAGCCCATAGTAACGCAGACTTGTAGCACAAAACGTCACCCACTTTTTATTGGTAGCGTTTCGTTATGGTCCTTTCAAGCGAAGCATTCTTTCTGCATCAATGTGTCAAAGAGTAAAGCCGTTAAAGTAAGTGCGTTTTATTTTTCCCTGTTATTCAGCATTTCAGAAGTCAGTCAAAATCTACGATGAAGAGTGTGATCTACTTAGCTGACATCTGTAAAGGTGATGCTGATTGCGACAACGATAAAAAAAATTTGAAGAGACCTTTATATATTAGAATGAATATGAACTAAGTAAGACCTTGTAGCACAAAACGTCACCCAGATTTTATTGGTAGCGTTTCGTTATGGTCCTTTCAAGCTAAGCATTCTTTCTGTATCAATGTGCCAAGTAGTAAAGTCGCTAAAGTAAGTGAGTTTTGTTTTCCCCACGTTTTCAGCATTTCATAAATCAGTCAAAAATCTTGGATGAAAAGTGTCATATAATTAGCTGACATCTGAAAAGGTGATGCTGATTGCGACAACGATAAAAAAATTTTGAAGAGACCTTTATATATTAGAATGAATATGGACTAGGTAAGACCAGCTCATAGTATCGCAGACTTGTAGCACAAAGCGTCACCCAGTTTTTATTGGTAGCGTTTCGTTATGGTCCTTTCAAGCTAAGCATTCTTTCTGTATCAATGTGCCAAGTAGTAAAGTCGCTAAAGTAAGTGAGTTTTGTTTTCCCCACGTTTTCAGCATTTCATAAATCAGTCAAAAATCTTGGATGAAAAGTGTCATATAATTAGCTGACATCTGAAAAGGTGATGCTGATTGCGACAACGATAAAGAAATTTTGAAGAGACCTTTATATATTAGAATGAATATGAACTAGGTAAGACCAGCCCATAGTGTCGCAGACTTGTAGCACAAAACGTCACCCAGGTTTTATTCGTAGCGTTTCGTTATGGTCCTTTCAAGCGAAGCATTCTTTCTGCATCAATATGTCAAAGAGTAAAGCCGTTAAAGTAAGTGAGTTTTATTTTTCCCTGTTATTCAGCATTTCAGAAGTCAGTCAAATTCTACGATGAAGAGAGTGATATAACTAACTGACATCTGTAAAAGTGATGCTGATTGGGACAACGATAAACTCATTTTCAAGGAAACTTCATATATTAGAATGAATATGAACTACGTATGAACAGCCCATAGTAACGCAGACTTGTAGCACAAAACGTCACCCAGTTTTTATTGGTAGCGTTTCGTTATGGTCCTTTCAAGCTAAGCATTCTTTCTGTATCAATGTGCCAAATAGTAAAGTCGTTAAAGTAAGTGAGTTTTGTTTTCCCCACGTTTTCAGCATTTCAGAAATCAGTCAAAAATCTTGGATGAAAAGTGTCATATAATTAGCTGACATCTGAAAAGGTGATGCTGATTGCGACAAAGATAAAGAAATTTTGAAGAGACCTTTATATATTAGAATGAATATGAACTAGGTAAGACCAGCATATAGTAACGCAGACTTGTAGTACAAAACGTCATTAAGTTTTATTCGTAGCGTTTCGTTATTACGGTCCTTTCAAGCGAAGCATTCTTTCTGCATCAATGTGTCAAAGAGTAAAGCCGTTAAAGTAAGTGAGTATTATTTTTCCCTGTTATTGAGCATTTCAGAAGTCAGTCAAAATCTACGATGAAGAGAGTGATATAACTAACTGACATCTGTAAAAGTGATGCTGATTGGGACAACGATAAACTCATTTTCAAGGAAACTTCATATATTAGAATGAATATGAACTACGTAGGAACAGCCCATAGTAACGCAGACTTGTAGCACAAAACGTCACCCAGTTTTTATTGGTAGCGTTTCGTTATGGTCCTTTCAAGCGAAGCATTCTTTCTGCATCAATGTGTCAAAGAGTAAAGCCGTTAAAGTAAGTGAGTTTTATTTTTCCTTGTTATTCAGCATTTCAGAAGTCAGTCAAAATCTACGATGAAGAGTGTGATCTACTTAGCTGACATCTGTAAAGGTGATGCTGATTGCGACAACGATAAAGAAATTTTGAAGAGACCTTTATATATTAGAATGAATATGAACTAAGTAACACCTTGTAGCACAAAACGTCACCCAGATTTTATTGGTAGCGTTTCGTTATGGCCTTTCAAGCTAAGCATTCTTTCTGTATCAATGTGCCAAATAGTAAAGTCGTTAAAGTAAGTGAGTTTTGTTTTCCCACGTTTTCAGCATTTCAGAAATCAGTCAAAAATCTTCGACGAAAAGTGTCATATAATTAGCTGACATCTGAAAAGGTGATGCTGATTGCGACAACGATAAAAAAATTTTGAAGAGACCTTTATATATTAGAATAAATATGGACTAGGTAAGACCAGCTCATAGTATCGCAGACTTGTAGCACAAAACGTCACCCAGGTTTTATTCGTAGCGTTTCGTTATGGTCCTTTCAAGCTAAGCATTTTTTCTGTATCAATGTGCCAAATAGTAAAGTCGTTAAAGTAAGTGAGTTTTGTTTTCCCCACATTTTCAGCATTTCAGAAATCAGTCAAAAATCTTGGATGAAAAGTGTCATATAATTAGCTGACATCTGAAAAAGTGATGCTGATTGCGACAACGATAAAAAAATTTTGAAGAGACCTTTATATCAAGTTTTTGTTTGTACAGCTGTATTATTTGAACAAAAATATGAAAAAACATGAGTGTTATTTGTCAAGTTTTTTCATTAGAAGATCTTTCAGCTATTTTGTTTTTGAATTCAGAAAATGCTAATGGTTTTTTTTTTGGGTAAAAATCATTAGTTGTGTCAAAACATTCTAAGTATGATTATTAAAAGTCAATATAAATGTTACGTTTCGCTATTTAATATAGCTTCTTCAAGACATAATACAAATTTGATGATACAAATTAAAAAAATTTGGGACATACACATTTAAAAGCACAATATTATTTATCTAGAAATAAGGAAACATGTTAAAATTAGATTAGTGATAAAATAAAATCATACATGAGCCCTACTTACAAACTTTCAAAATTTTTAGGAAAAATTCTAACAAATATCACAAACAAAAATAATTTTAGTGTTAAAGACTCGTGGTCCTTGAAGGAAAAAATAAATAACCAAAAATTACCAAGAAACCATGTCCTACTATCATTAGATGTAATTTCATTATATACAAACATACCATTAGATCTTGCAATCCAATCCGTAGAAAATCACTGGGAAGAAATAACTAATTATACCAAGATACCTAAAAATGAATTCATTATTGCATTAACATTTGTCCTCAATAATACATACTTTTCCTACAACAAAAATATATACAGTCAAAAATTCGGTGTACCAATGGGATCACCAATATCAAGTACTATAGCAGAATTAGTGTTAATGGATTTAGAAATAAAACTTATTAAAAACAATCAAAATATTTCTTTATATCAAAGATATGTAGATGATATCATCATGGGATCAAATAAAAACGAAATAAAACATATATTTCAAAATTTAACAACTTTCACCCTAGATTACAATTTACAATAGAATATGAAAACAATAACAAATCAATAAATTTCCTAGATCTCACCTTAACAAGAGAAAAAAATGGCAGCATCAGCACAAACTGGTATAGAAAACAAACCAAAACAGATAGATATCTAAATTTCAACTCATATACTACCTTAAAATATAAAAAAGTGTAATAACAGGACTAGTTGACCGAGCAATTATCTTATCAAACAAAAAACATCATAAAGCCAATTTAAAAAAAATCACAAATATACTACTTCTAAATAATTACCCAATCAATTTAATAAAAAAAACAATCAACACTAGAATGAAAATTTTACAAAAAAGAAACAATCATAATACTTCAATTAACCTACAACCAAATTTTTTCAACAATGAATTTAATAATAGAGAAGATGAAAAAAAAATTTACACAACAATACCTTACATCCCAGTTCTATCCGAGAAAATAGAAAAAGAATTGAAAAAAAATAACATTAATACTGCATTTAAAAATCATAACACACTCCAAAAAATTTTCTACAAAAACCTAAAAGATAAAACTGACAAAAATTTAAAATCACACCTCATATACCAAATTGACTGTAAAAACTGCGATGCAACATATATTGGACAAACAAAGCAATATCTTAAAAAAAGAATGTATCAACACAAACAATCGATAAAGGAGAAAATGTTAACACCAAATAAAACAAGCACAGCCCTATCAGACCATGCAACAAATAAATTACACAATTTCAACCTAGAAAATCCCAAAATATTACACAGTGAAAACCATCTTAAAAAACGATTACTTTTAGAAAGTATTGAAATAAAAAAATCACCAAATGCAATAAATTATAAAACTGACACCGAAAATCTACATAATACTTATGACAATATCCTTAAAATTTATAAAAAAAAAATAACAATAAACTTTAACAACCCTTTCATCAATTATTTCACTATACCTTTTAGATATAATTTCATCGTTTTCATTTAATTAATATGAATTATCAAATCACCTTAAAATTTTTAAAACCTTATAAAATTTGCCTACTTTCATCATTAATGTTTTAATTAATGGGATTTTATTTTAACTCTTGAAAACAAGGCCAAGTATACGTCAAAGCCCAGAAAGCAAAATGGCCAACTGAGTTCGAACGGCTCCTGACCAACACCCATTAAAAATTTTACAAATAAATAGAAAAGAAACTCAAGTAAGCGTAAATAGAACCAATAATTATAATATTAAATAAATGTTAAATCATTTATTACAGCAAATCTTACAGAGAAATCCCTAGAATCCTAACATTAGAAAATTAAAGCAAGTTATATATATAAAAAAAACAAACTACTAGCAAACAATAATGGCCTATCCTTACTAATGGGTGACACCGTTTGAACACATTTTGGCACTTTAAAAACAGTGCAAAACTAAATAAAAGGGAAAAGGAAAAGTGTAAAATCTCCAAATCTGCCTTGTATACCTACTGCAAGTAATTGTACTCAACAAACATATGAAAGTGAATAATCAAGCATTGGTTTCAAGAATCTTGCTTTCAACCAAAAAATTTCTACCTGGCACAAATACTTTTACAGACAGAAATGAAATGAAAACCAAGTATTAATTACCATTTTATAAAGGTCAGTATATTACTAAATAAATTAAATTAATAGAATTTCTAAAACAATCCAATTATCATAATCAATTTTCATCTTTTAGTGACCCCGAAACAAAAGTTACTACAGACAAACAATTAAAAATAACCATAATAGGAATGCTTTTATGTCCAAAATACTCTAATAGAAATAAACCTCAAAACCAGGGTGGAAGAACACCAACACGTAAGAGGATATATTGGAATACAAAACATACCTACTTGCTAAAATTCTAAAACAAAAAAAACAGGAATAATTTTAATAACAAATCCACAACCAACCTAGTAAGATAATTGATTTACGCTTGGCATCTTATTTTAATCTTAATACAAAATATTTCCTTTTTAGATAATTACAAATACTTAACATCAAACAAATGGTGAAATCCAATTTTTACACTTTCAACCAATTTTACCCTCTTTGTTAATATATACAATAAAAAACTACATTCATAATTAAAGAAAAAGAACATAAACACCAAAAAAATGGAAAAATAATACTAAAGGTAAAACAGAGAATTTTATTTTTTCACTAATCTAATTTTAACATGTTTCCTTATTTCTAGATAAATAATATTGTGCTTTTAAATGTGTATGTCCCAAATTTTTTTAATTTGTATCATCAAATTTGTATTATGTCTTGAAGAAGCTATATTAAATAGCGAAACGTAACATTTATATTGACTTTTAATAATCATACTTAGAATGTTTTGACACAACTAATGATTTTTACCCAAAAAAAAACCATTAGCATTTTCTGAATTCAAAAACAAAATAGCTGAAAGATCTTCTAATGAAAAAACTTGACAAATAACACTCATGTTTTTTCATATTTTAGACCTTTATATATTAGAATGAATATGGACTAGGTAAGACCAGCTCATAGTATCGCAGACTTGTAGCACAAAACGTCACCCAGGTTTTATTCGTAGCGTTTCGTTATGGTCCTTTCAAGCTAAGCATTCTTTCTGTATCAATGTGCCAAATAGTAAAGTCGTTAAAGTAAGTGAGTTTTGTTTTCCCCACATTTTCAGCATTTCAGAAATCAGTCAAAAATCTTCGATGAAAAGTGTCATATAATTAGCTGACATCTGAGAAGGTGATGCTGATTGCGACAACGATAAAGAAATTTTGAAGAGACCTTTATATATTAGAATGAATATGGACTAGGTAAGACCAGCCCATAGTATCGCAGACTTGTAGCACAAAACGTCACCCAGGTTTTATTCGTAGCGTTTCGTTATGGTCCTTTCAAGCGAAGCATTCTTTCTGCATCAATGTGCCAAAGAGTAAAGCCGTTAAAGTAAGCGAGTTTTATTTTTCCCTATTATTCAGCATTTCAGAAGTCAGTCAAAATCTACGATGAAGAGAGTGATATAACTAACTGACATCTGTAAAAGTGATGCTGATTGGGACAACGATAAACTCATTTGAAGGAAACTTCATATATTAGAATGAATATGAACTACGTAGGAACAGCCCATAGTAACGCAGACTTGTAGCACAAAACGTCACCCAGTTTTTATTGGTAGCGTTTCGTTATGGTCCTTTCAAGCTAAGCATTCTTTCTGTATCAATGTGCCAAATAGTAAAGTCGTTAAAGTAAGTGAGTTTTGTTTACCTCACGTTTTCAGCATTTCAGAAATCAGTCAAAGATCTTGGATGAAAAGTGTCATATAATTAGCTGACATCTGAAAAGGTGATGCTGATTGCGACAACGATAAAGAAATTTTGAAGAGACCTTTATATATTCGAATGAATATGATCTAGGTAAGACCAGCATATAGCAACGCAGACTTGAAGCACAAAACGTCAACCAGTTTTTATTGGTAGCATTTCGTTATGGTCCTTTCAAGCGAAGCATTCTTTCTGCATCAATGTGTCAAAGAGTAAAGCCGTTAAAGTAAGTGAGTTTTATTTTTCCCTGTTATTCAGCATTTCAGAAGTCAGTCAAAATCTACGATAAAGAGAGTGATATAACTAACTGACATCTGTAAAAGTGATGCTGATTGGGACAACGATAAACTGATTTTCAAGGAAACTTCATATATTAGAATAAATATGAACTACGTAGGAACAGCCCATAGTAACGCAGACTTGTAGCACAAAACGTCACCCAGTCTTTATTGGTAGCGTTTCGTTATGGTCCTTTCAAGCTAAGCATTCTTTCTGTATCAATGTGCCAAATAGTAAAGTCGTTAAAGTAAGTGAGTTTTGTTTTCCCCACGTTTTCAGCATTTCAGAAACATTTAAAAATCTTGGATGAAAAGTGTCATATAATTAGCTGACATCTGAAAAGGTGATGCTGATTGCAACAACGATAAAGAAATTTTGAAGAGACCTTTATATATTAGAATAAATATGATCTAGGTAAGACCAGCATATAGTAACGCAGACTTGAAGCACAAAACGTCAACCAGTTTTTATTGGTAGCATTTCGTTATGGTCCTTTCAAGAGAAGCATTCTTTCTGTGTCATTGTGCCAAAGAGTAAAGTCGTTAAAGTAAGTGAGTTTTGTTTGCCCCACGTCTTCAGCATTTCAGAAGGCAGTCAAAATCTACGATGAAGAGAGTGATATAACTAACTGACATCTGTAAAAGTGATGCTGATTGGGACAACGATAAACTCATTTTCAAGGAAACTTCATATATTAGAATGAATATGAACTACGTAGGAACAGCCCATAGTAACGCAGACTTGTAGCACAAAACGTCAGCCAGTTTTTATTGGTAGCGTTTCGTTATGGTCCTTTCAAGCTAAGCATTCTTTCTGTATCAATGTGCCAAATAGTAAAGTCGTTAAAGTAAGTGAATTTTGTTTTACCCACGTTTTCAGCATTTCAGAAATCAGTCAAAAATCTTGGATGAAAAGTGTTATATAATTAGCTGACATCTGAAAAAGTGATGCTGATTGCGACAACGATAAAGAAATTTTGAAGAGACTTTTATATATTAGAATGAATATGAACTAGGTAAGACCAGCCCATAGTATCGCAGACTTGTAGCACAAAACGTCACCCAGGTTTTATTCGTAGCGTTTCGTTATGGTCCTTTCAAGCTAAGCATTCTTTCTGTATCAATGTGCCAAATAGTAAAGTCGTTAAAGTAAGTGAGTTTTGTTTTCCCCACGTTTTCAGCATTTCAGAAATCATTTAAAAATCTTGGATGAAAAGTGTCATATAATTAGCTGACATCTGAAAAGGTGATGCTGATTGTAACAACGATAAAGAAATTTTGAAGAGACCTTTATATATTAGAATAAATATGATCTAGGTAAGACCAGCATATAGTAACGCAGACTTGAAGCACAAAACGTCAACCAGTTTTTATTGGTAGCATTTCGTTATGGTCCTTTCAAGCGAAGCATTCTTTCTGTGTCAATGTGCCAAAGAGTAAAGTCGTTAAAGAAAGTGAGTTTTGTTTTCCTCACGTCTTCAGCATATCAGAAGTCAGTCAAAATCTACGATGAAGAGAGTGATATAACTAACTGACATCTGTAAAAGTGATGCTGATTGGGAAAACGATAAACTCATTTTCAAGGAAACTTCATATATTAGAATGAATATGAACTACGTAGGAACAGCCCATAGTAACGCAGACTTGTAGCACAAAACGTCACCCAGTCTTTATTGGTAGCGTTTCGTTATGGTCCTTTCAAGCTAAGCATTCTTTCTGTATCAATGTGCCAAATAGTAAAGTCGTTAAAGTAAGTGAGTTTTGTTTTCCCCACGTTTTCAGCATTTCAGAAATCAGTCAAAAATCTTGGATGAAAAGTGTTATATAATTAGCTGACATCTGAAAAAGTGATGCTGATTGCGACAACGATAAAGAAATTTTGAAGAGACTTTTATATATTAGAATGAATATGAACTAGGTAAGACCAGCCCATAGTATCGCAGACTTGTAGCACAAAACGTCACCCAGGTTTTATTCGTAGCGTTTCGTTATGGTCCTTTCAAGCTAAGCATTCTTTCTGTATCAATGTGCCAAATAGTAAAGTCGTTAAAGTAAGTGAGTTTTGTTTTCCCCACGTTTTCAGCATTTCAGAAATCATTTAAAAATCTTGGATGAAAAGTGTCATATAATTAGCTGACATCTGAAAAGGTGATGCTGATTGCAACAACGATAAAGAAATTTTGAAGAGACCTTTATATATTAGAATAAATATGATCTAGGTAAGACCAGCATATAGTAACGCAGACTTGAAGCACAAAACGTCAACCAGTTTTTATTGGTAGCATTTCGTTATGGTCCTTTCAAGAGAAGCATTCTTTCTGTGTCATTGTGCCAAAGAGTAAAGTCGTTAAAGTAAGTGAGTTTTGTTTGCCCCACGTCTTCAGCATTTCAGAAGTCAGTCAAAATCTACGATGAAGAGAGTGATATAACTAACTGACATCTGTAAAAGTGATGCTGATTGGGACAACGATAAACTCAATTTCAAGGAAACTTCATATATTAGAATGAATATGAACTACGTAGGAACAGGCCATAGTAACGCAGACTTGTAGCACAAAACGTCAGCCAGTTTTTATTGGTAGCGTATCGTTATGGTCCTTTCAAGCTAAGCATTCTTTCTGTATCAATGTGCCAAATAGTAAAGTCGTTAAAGTAAGTGAGTTTTGTTTTCCCCACGTTTTCAGCATTTCAGAAATCAGTCAAAAATCTTGGATGAAAAGTGTCATATAATTAGCTGTCATCTGAAAAGGTGATGCTGATTGCAACAACGATAAAGAAATTTTGAAGAGACCTTTATATATTAGAATGAATATGAACTAGGTAAGACCAGCATATAGTAACGCAGACTTGTAGCACAAAACGTCACCCAGGTTTTATCCGTAGCGTTTCGTTATGGTCCTTTCAAGCGAAGCATTCTTTCTGCATCAATGTGTCAAAGAGTAAAGCCGTTAAAGTAAGTGAGTTTTATTTTTCCCTGTTATTCAGCATTTCAGAAGTCAGTCAAAATCTACGATGAAGAGAGTGATATAACTAACTGACATCTGTAAAAGTGATGCTGATTGGGACAACGATAAACTCATTTTCAAGGAAACTTCATATATTAGAATGAATATGAACTACGTAGGAACAGCCCATAGTAACGCAGACTTGTAGCACAAAACGTCACCCAGTTTTTATTGGTAGCGTTTCTTTATGGTCCTTTCAAGCTCAGCATTCTTTCTGTATCAATGTGCCAAATAGTAAAGTCGTTAAAGTAAGTGAGTTTTGTTTTCCCCACGTTTTCAGCATTTCAGAAATCAGTCAAAAATCTTGGATGAAAAGTGTCATATAATTAGCTGACATCTGAAAAGGTGATGCTGATTGCGACAACGATAAAGAAATTTTGAAGAGACCTTTATATATTAGAACGAATATGAACTAGGTAAGACCAGCCCATAGTATCGCAGACTTGTAGCACAAAACGTCACCCAGGTTTTATTCGTAGCGTTTCGTTATGGTCCTTTCAAGCGAAGCATTCTTTCTGCATCTATGTGCCAAATAGTAAAGTCGTTAAAGTAAGTGAGTTTTGTTTTACCCACGTTTTCAGCATTTCAGAAATCAGTCAAAAATCTTGGATGAAAAGTGTCATATAATTAGCTGACATCTGAAAAGGTGATGCTGATTGTAACAACGATAAAGAAATTTTGAAGAGACCTTTATATATTAGAATAAATATGATCTAGGTAAGACCAGCATATAGTAACGCAGACTTGAAGCACAAAACGTCAACCAGTTTTTATTGGTAGCATTTCGTTATGGTCCTTTCAAGCGAAGCATTCTTTCTGTGTCAATGTGCCAAATAGTAAAGTCGTTAAAGAAAGTGAGTTTTGTTTTCCTCACGTCTTCAGCATATCAGAAGTCAGTCAAAATCTACGATGAAGAGAGTGATATAACTAACTGACATCTGTAAAAGTGATGCTGATTGGGAAAACGATAAACTCATTTTCAAGGAAACTTCATATATTAGAATGAATATGAACTACGTAGGAACAGCCCATAGTAACGCAGACTTGTAGCACAAAACGTCACCCAGTCTTTATTGGTAGCGTTTCGTTATGGTCCTTTCAAGCTAAGCATTCTTTCTGTATCAATGTGCCAAATAGTAAAGTCGTTAAAGTAAGTGAGTTTTGTTTTCCCCACGTTTTCAGCATTTCAGAAATCAGTCAAAAATCTTGGATGAAAAGTGTTATATAATTAGCTGACATCTGAAAAAGTGATGCTGATTGCGACAACGATAAAGAAATTTTGAAGAGACTTTTATATATTAGAATGAATATGAACTAGGTAAGACCAGCCCATAGTATCGCAGACTTGTAGCACAAAACGTCACCCAGGTTTTATTCGTAGCGTTTCGTTATGGTCCTTTCAAGCGAAGCATTCCTTCTGCATCAATGTGCCAAATAGTAAAGTCGTTAAAGTAAGTGAGTTTTGTTTTCCCCACGTTTTCAGCATTTCAGAAATCAGTCAAAAATCTTGGATGAAAAGTGTCATATAATTAGCATACATCTGAAAAGGTGATGCTGATTGTAACAACGATAAAGAAATTTTGAAGAGACCTTTATATATTAGAATGAATATGAACTAGGTAAGACCAGCCCATAGTATCGCAGACTTGTAGCACAAAACGTCACCCAGGTTTTATTCGTAGCGTCTCGTTATGGTCCTTTCAAGCGAAGCATTCTTTCTGCATCAATGTGCCAAATAGTAAAGTCGTTAAAGTAAGTGAGTTTTGTTTTCCCCACGTTTTCAGCATTTCAGAAATCAGTCAAAAATCTTGGATGAAAAGTGTCATATAATTAGCTGACATCTGAAAAGGTGATGCTGATTGTAACAACGATAAAGAAATTTTGAAGAGACCTTTATATATTAGAATAAATATGATCTAGGTAAGACCAGCATATAGTAACGCAGACTTGAAGCACAAAACGTCAACCAGTTTTTATTGGTAGCATTTCGTTATGGTCCTTTCAAGCGAAGCATTCTTTCTGTGTCAATGTGCCAAAGAGTAAAGTCGTTAAAGAAAGTGAGTTTTGTTTTCCTCACGTCTTCAGCATTTCAGAAGTCAGTCAAAATCTACGATGAAGAGAGTGATATAACTAACTGACATCTGTAAAAGTGATGCTGATTGGGAAAACGATAAACTCATTTTCAAGGAAACTTCATATATTAGAATGAATATGAACTACGTAGGAACAGACCATAGTAACGCAGACTTGTAGCACAAAACGTCACCCAGGCTTTATTGGTAGCGTTTCGTTATGGTCCTTTCAAGCTAAGCATTCTTTCTGTATCAATGTGCCAAATAGTAAAGTCGTTAAAGTAAGTGAGTTTGGTTTTCCCCACGTTTTCAGCATTTCAGAAATCAGTCAAAAATCTTGGATGAAAAGTGTCATATAATTAGCTGACATCTGAAAAGGTGATGCTGATTGCAACAACAATAAAGAAATTTTGAAGAGACCTTTATATATTAGAATAAATATGATCTAGGTAAGACCAGCATATAGTAACGCAGACTTGAAGCACAAAACGTCAACCAGTTTTTATTGGTAGCATTTCGTTATGGTCCTTTCAAGCTAAGCATTCTTTCTGTATCAATGTGCCAAATAGTAAAGTCGTTAAAGTAAGTGAGTTTTGTTTTCCCCACGTTTTCAGCATTTCAGAAATCAGTCAAAAATCTTGGATGAAAAGTGTTATATAATTAGCTGACATCTGAAAAGGTGATGCTGATTGCGACAACGATAAAGAAATTTTGAAGAGACTTATATATTAGAATGAATATGAACTAGGTAAGACCAGCCCATAGTATCGCAGACTTGTAGCACAAAACGTCACCCAGGTTTTATTCGTAGCGTTTCGTTATGGTCCTTTCAAGCGAAGCATTCTTTCTGCATCAATGTGTCAAAGAGTAAAGCCGTTAAAGTAAGTGAGTTTTATTTTTCCCTGTTATTCAGCATTTTAGAAGTCAGTCAAAATCTACGATGAAGAGAGTGATATAACTAACTGACATCTGTAAAAGTGATGCTGATTGGGACAACGATAAACTCATTTTCAAGGAAACTTCATATATTAGAATGAATATGAACTACGTAGGAACAGCCCATAGTATCGCAGACTTGTAGCACAAAACGTCACCCAGGTTTTATTCGTAGCGTTTCGTTATGGTCCTTTCAAGCGAAGCATTCTTTCTGCATCAATGTGTCAAAGAGTAAAGTCATTAAAGTAAGTGAGTTTTATTTTTCCCTGTTATTCAGCATTTCAGAAGTCAGTCAAAATCTACGATAAAGAGAGTGATATAACTAACTGACATCTGGAAAAGTGATGCTGATTGGGACAACGATAAACTCATTTTCAAGAAAACTTCATATATTAGAATAAATATGAGGTACGTAGGAACAGCCCATAGTAACGCAGACTTGTAGCACAAAACGTCACCCAGTCTTTATTGGTAGCGTTTCGTTATGGTCCTTTCAAGCTAAGCATTCTTTCTGTATCAATGTGCCAAATAGTAAAGTCGTTAAAGTAAGTGAGTTTTGTTTTCCCCACGTTTTCAGCATTTCAGAAATCAGTCAAAAATCTTGGATGAAAAGTGTCATATAATTACCTGACATCTGAAAAGGTGATGCTGATTGCAACAACGATAAAGAAATTTTGAAGAGACCTTTATATATTAGAATAAATATGATCTAGGTAAGACCAGCATATAGTAACGCAGACTTGAAGCACAAAACGTCAACCAGTTTTTATTGGTAGCATTTCGTTATGGTCCTTTCAAGAGAAGCATTCTTTCTGTGTCAATGTGCCAAAGAGTAAAGTCGTTAAAGTAAGTGAGTTTTGTTTTCCCCACGTTTTCAGCATTTCAGAAGTCAGTCAAAATCTACGATGAAGAGAGTGATATAACTAACTGACATCTGTAAAAGTGATGCTGATTGGGACAACGATAAACTCATTTTCAAGGAAACTTCATATATTAGAATGAATATGAACTACGTAGGAACAGCCCATAGTAACGCAGACTTGTAGCACAAAACGTCACCCAGTTTTTATTGGTAGCGTTTCGTTATGGTCCTTTCAAGCTAAGCATTCTTTCTGTATCAATGTGCCAAATAGTAAAGTAGTTAAAGTAAGTAAGTTTTGTTTTCCCCACGTTTTCAGCATTTCAGAAATCACTCAAAAATCTTGGGTGAAAAGTGTCATATAATTAGCTGACATCTGAAAAGGTGATGCTGATTGCAACAACAATAAAGAAACTTTGAAGAGACCTTTATATATTAGAATAAATATGATCTAGGTAAGACCAGCATATAGTAACGCAGACTTGAAGCACAAAACGTCAATCAGTTTTTATTGGTAGCATTTCGTTATGGTCCTTTCAAGCGAAGCATTCTTTCTGTGCAATGTGCCAAAGAGTAAAGTCGTTAAAGTAAGTGAGTTTTGTTTTCCCCACGTCTTCAGCATTTCAGAAGTCAGTCAAAATCTACGATGAAGAGAGTGATATAACTAACTGACATCTGTAAAAGTGATGCTGATTGGGACAACGATAAACTAATTTTCAAGGAACCTTCATATATTAGAATGAATATGAACTACGTAGGAACAGCCCATAGTAACGCAGACTTGTAGCACAAAACGTCACCCAGTTTTTATTGGTAGCGTTTCGTTATGGTCCTTTCAAGCTAAGCATTCTTTCTGTATCAATGTGCCAAATAGTAAAGTAGTTAAAGTAAGTGAGTTTTGTTTTACCCACGTTTTCAGCATTTCAGAAATCAGTCAAAAATCTTGGATGAAAAGTGTCATATAATTAGCTGACATCTGAAAAGGTGATGCTGATTGCAACAACAATAAAGAAATTTTGAAGAGACCTTTATATATTAGAATAAATATGATCTAGGTAAGACCAGCATATAGTAACGCAGACTTGAAGCACAAAACGTCAACCAGTTTTTATTGGTAGCATTTCGTTATGGTCCTTTCAAGCGAAGCATTCTTTCTGTGTCAATGCGCCAAAGAGTAAAGTCGTTAAAGTAAGTGAGTTTTGTTTTCCCCACGACTTCAGCATTTCAGAAGTCAGTCAAAATCTACGATGAAGAGAGTGATATAACTAACTGACATCTGTAAAAGTGATGCTGATTGGGACAACGATAAACTCATTTTCAAGGAAACTTCATATATTAGATTGAATATGAACTACGTAGGAACAGCCCATAGTAACGCAGACTTGTAGCACAAAACGTCACCCAGTTTTTATTGGTAGCGTTTCGTTATGGTCCTTTCAAGCTAAGCATTCTTTCTGTATCAATGTGCCAAATAGTAAAGTAGTTAAAGTAAGTGAGTTTTGTTTTACCCACGTTTTCAGCATTTCAGAAATCAGTCAAAAATCTTGGATGAAAAGTGTCATATAATTAGCTGACATCTGAAAAGGTGATGCTGATTGCAACAACGATAAAGAAATTTTGAAGAGACCTTTATATATTAGAATGAATATGAACTAGCTAAGACCAGCATATAGTAACGCAGACTTGTAGCACAAAACGTCACACAGGTTTTATTCGTAGCGTTTCGTTATGGTCCTTTCAAGCGAAGCATTCTTTCTGTATCAATGTGCCAAATAGTAAAGTCGTTAAAGTAAGTGAGTTTTGTTTTCCCCACGTTTTCAGCATTTCAGAAATCAGTCAAAAATCTTGGATGAAAAGTGTCATATAATTAGCTGACATCTGAAAAGGTGATGCTGATTGCGACAACGATAAAGAAATTTTGAAGAGACCTTTATATAATAGAATGAATATGAACTAGCTAAGACCAGCCCATAGTATCGCAGACTTGTAGCACAAAACGTCACCCAGGTTTTATCCGTAGTGTTTCGTTATGGTCCTTTCAAGCGAAGCATTCTTTCTGCATCAATGTGTCAAAGAGTAAAGCCGTTAAAGTAAGTGAGTTTTATTTTTCCCTGTTATTCAGCATTTCAGAAGTCAGTCAAAATCTACGATGAAGAGAGTGATATAACTAACTGACATCTGTAAAAGTGATGCTGATTGGGACAACGATAAACTCATTTTCAAGGAAACTTCATATATTAGAATGAATATGAACTACGTAGGAACAGCCCATAGTAACGCAGACTTGTAGCACAAAACGTCACCCAGTTTTTATTGGTAGCGTTTCGTTATGGTCCTTTCAAGCTAAGCATTCTTTCTGTATCAATGTGCCGAATAGTAAAGTCGTTAAAGTAAGTGAGTTTTGTTTTACCCACGTTTTAAGCATTTCAGAAATCAGTCAAAAATCTTGGATGAAAAGTGTCATATAATTAGCTGACATCGGAAAAGGTGATGCTGATTGCGACAACGATAAAGAAATTTTGAAGAGACTTTTATATATTAGAATGAATATGAACTAGGTAAGACCAGCCCATAGTATCGCAGACTTGCAGCACAAAACTTCACCCAGGTTTTATTCGTAGCGTTTCGTTATGGTCCTTTCAAGCGAAGCATTCTTTCTGCATCAATGTGTCAAAGAGTAAAGCCGTTAAAGTAAGTGAGTTTTATTTTTCCCTGTTATTCAGCATTTCAGAAGTCAGTCAAAATCTACGATGAAGAGAGTGATATAACAAACTGACATCTGTAAAAGTGATGCTGATTGGGACAACGATAAACTCATTTTCAAGGAAACTTCATATATTAGAATGAATATGAACTACGTAGGAACAGCCCATAGTAACGCAGACTTGTAGCACAAAACGTCACCCAGTTTTTATTGGTAGCGTTTCGTTATGGTCCTTTCAAGCTAAGCATTCTTTCTGTATCAATGTGCCAAATAGTAAAGTCGTTAAAGTAAGTGAGTTTTGTTTTACCCACGTTTTCAGCATTTCAGAAATCAGTCAAAAATCTTGGATGAAAAGTGTCATATAATTAGCTGACATCTGAAAAGGTGATGCTGATTGCGACAACGATAAAGAAATTTTGAAGAGACTTTTATATATTAGAATGAATATGAACTAGGTAAGACAAGCCCATAGTATCGCAGACTTGCAGCACAAAACGTCACCCAGGTTTTATTCGTAGCGTTTCGTTATGGTCCTTTCAAGCGAAGCATTCTTTCTGCATCAATGTGTCAAAGAGTAAAGCCGTTAAAGTAAGTGAGTTTTATTTTTCCCTGTTATTCAGCATTTCAGAAGTCAGTCAAAATCTACGATGAAGAGAGTGATATAACTAACTGACATATGTAAAAGTGATGCTGATTGGGACAACGATAAACTCATTTTCAAGGAAACTTCATATATTAGAATGAATATGAACTACGTAGGAACAGCCCATAGTAACGCAGACTTGTAGCACAAAACGTCACCCAGTTTTTATTCGTAGCGTTTCGTTATGGTCCTTTCAAGCTAAGCATTCTTTCTGTATCAATGTGCCAAATAGTAAAGTCGTTAAAGTAAGTGAGTTTTGTTTTACCCACGTTTTCAGCATTTCAGAAATCAGTCAAAAATCTTGGATGAAAAGTGTCATATAATTAGCTGACATCTGAAAAGGTGATGCTGATTGCGACAACGATAAAGAAATTTTGAAGAGACCTTTATATATTAGAATGAATATGAACTACCTAGGAACAGCCCATATAAACGCAGACTTGTAGCACAAAACGTCAAACAGTTTTTATTGGTAGCGTTTCGTTATGGTCCTTTCAAGCTAAGCATTCTTTCTGTATGAATGTGCCAAATAGTAAAGTCGTTAAAGTAAGTGAGTTGTGTTTTCCCCCTTTTTCAGCATTTCAGAAATCAGTCAAAAATCTTGGATGAAAAGTGTCATATAATTAGCTGACATCTGAAAAGGTGATGCTGATTGCAACAACGATAAAGAAATTTTGAAGAGACCTTTATATATTAGAATAAATATGATCTAGGTAAGACCAGCATATAGTAACGCAGACTTGAAGCACAAAACGTCAACAAGTTTTTATTGGTAGCATTTCGTTATGGTCCTTTCAAGCGAAGCATTCTTTCTGTGTCAATGTGCCAAAGAGTAAAGTCGTTAAAGTAAGTGAGTTTTGTTTTCCCCACGTCTTCAGCATTTCAGAAGGCAGTCAATATCTACGATGAAGAGAGTGATATAACTAACTGACATCTGTAAAAGTGATGCTGATTGGGACAACGATAAACTCATTTTCAAGGAATCTTCATATATTAGAATGAATATGAACTACGTAGGAACAGCCCATAGTAACGCAGACTTGTAGCACAAAACGTCACCCAGTTTTTATTGGTAGCGTTTCGTTATGGTCCTTTCAAGCTAAGCATTCTTTCTGTATCAATGTGCCAAATAGTAAAGTCGTTAAAGTAAGTGAGTTTTGTTTTACCCACGTTTTCAGCATTTCAGAAATCAGTCAAAAATCTTGGATGAAAAGTGTCATATAATTAGCTGACATCTGAAAAGGTGATGCTGATTGCGACAACGATAAAGAAATTTTGAAGAGACTTTTATATATTAGAATGAATATGAACTAGGTAAGACAAGCCCATAGTATCGCAGACTTGCAGCACAAAACGTCACCCAGGTTTTATTCGTAGCGTTTCGTTATGGTCCTTTCAAGCGAAGCATTCTTTCTGCATCAATGTGTCAAAGAGTAAAGCCGTTAAAGTAAGTGAGTTTTATTTTTCCCTGTTATTCAGCATTTCAGAAGTCAGTCAAAATCTACGATGAAGAGAGTGATATAACTAACTGACATATGTAAAAGTGATGCTGATTGGGACAACGATAAACTCATTTTCAAGGAAACTTCATATATTAGAATGAATATGAACTACGTAGGAACAGCCCATAGTAACGCAGACTTGTAGCACAAAACGTCACCCAGTTTTTATTCGTAGCGTTTCGTTATGGTCCTTTCAAGCTAAGCATTCTTTCTGTATCAATGTGCCAAATAGTAAAGTCGTTAAAGTAAGTGAGTTTTGTTTTACCCACGTTTTCAGCATTTCAGAAATCAGTCAAAAATCTTGGATGAAAAGTGTCATATAATTAGCTGACATCTGAAAAGGTGATGCTGATTGCGACAACGATAAAGAAATTTTGAAGAGACCTTTATATATTAGAATGAATATGAACTACCTAGGAACAGCCCATATAAACGCAGACTTGTAGCACAAAACGTCAAACAGTTTTTATTGGTAGCGTTTCGTTATGGTCCTTTCAAGCTAAGCATTCTTTCTGTATGAATGTGCCAAATAGTAAAGTCGTTAAAGTAAGTGAGTTGTGTTTTCCCCCTTTTTCAGCATTTCAGAAATCAGTCAAAAATCTTGGATGAAAAGTGTCATATAATTAGCTGACCTCTGAAAAGGTGATGCTGATTGCAACAACGATAAAGAAATTTTGAAGAGACCTTTATATATTAGAATAAATATGATCTAGGTAAGACCAGCATATAGTAACGCAGACTTGAAGCACAAAACGTCAACAAGTTTTTATTGGTAGCATTTCGTTATGGTCCTTTCAAGCGAAGCATTCTTTCTGTGTCAATGTGCCAAAGAGTAAAGTCGTTAAAGTAAGTGAGTTTTGTTTTCCCCACGTCTTCAGCATTTCAGAAGGCAGTCAATATCTACGATGAAGAGAGTGATATAACTAACTGACATCTGTAAAAGTGATGCTGATTGGGACAACGATAAACTCATTTTCAAGGAATCTTCATATATTAGAATGAATATGAACTACGTAGGAACAGCCCATAGTAACGCAGACTTGTAGCACTAAACGTCACCCAGTTTTTATTGGTAGCGTTTCGTTATGGTCCTTTCAAGCTAAGCATTCTTTCTGTATCAATGTGCCAAATATTAAAGTCGTTAAAGTAAGTGAGTTTTGTTTTCCCCACGTTTTCAGCATTTCAGAAATCAGTCAAAAATCTTGGATGAAAAGTGTCATATAATTAGCTGACATCTGAAAAGGTGATGCTGATTGCGACAACGATAAAGAAATTTTGAAGAGACTTTTATATATTAGAATGAATATGAACTAGGTAACACCAGCCCATAGTATCGCAGACTTGTAGCACAAAACGTCACCCAGGTTTTATTCGTAGCGTTTCGTTATGGTCCTTTCAAGCTAAGCATTCTTTCTGTATCAATGTGCCAAATAGTAAAGTCGTTAAAGTAAGTGAGTTTTGTTTTACCCACGTTTTCAGCATTTCAGAAATCAGTCAAAAATCTTGGATGAAAAGTGTCATATAATTAGCTGACATCTGAAAAGGTGATGCTGATTGCGACAACGATAAAGAAATTTTGAAGAGACTTTTATATATTAGAATGAATATGAACTAGGTAAGACAAGCCCATAGTATCGCAGACTTGCAGCACAAAACGTCACCCAGGTTTTATTCGTAGCGTTTCGTTATGGTCCTTTCAAGCGAAGCATTCTTTCTGCATCAATGTGTCAAAGAGTAAAGCCGTTAAAGTAAGTGAGTTTTATTTTTCCCTGTTATTCAGCATTTCAGAAGTCAGTCAAAATCTACGATGAAGAGAGTGATATAACTAACTGACATATGTAAAAGTGATGCTGATTGGGACAACGATAAACTCATTTTCAAGGAAACTTCATATATTAGAATGAATATGAACTACGTAGGAACAGCCCATAGTAACGCAGACTTGTAGCACAAAACGTCACCCAGTTTTTATTCGTAGCGTTTCGTTATGGTCCTTTCAAGCTAAGCATTCTTTCTGTATCAATGTGCCAAATAGTAAAGTCGTTAAAGTAAGTGAGTTTTGTTTTACCCACGTTTTCAGCATTTCAGAAATCAGTCAAAAATCTTGGATGAAAAGTGTCATATAATTAGCTGACATCTGAAAAGGTGATGCTGATTGCGACAACGATAAAGAAATTTTGAAGAGACCTTTATATATTAGAATGAATATGAACTACCTAGGAACAGCCCATATAAACGCAGACTTGTAGCACAAAACGTCAAACAGTTTTTATTGGTAGCGTTTCGTTATGGTCCTTTCAAGCTAAGCATTCTTTCTGTATGAATGTGCCAAATAGTAAAGTCGTTAAAGTAAGTGAGTTGTGTTTTCCCCCTTTTTCAGCATTTCAGAAATCAGTCAAAAATCTTGGATGAAAAGTGTCATATAATTAGCTGACATCTGAAAAGGTGATGCTGATTGCAACAACGATAAAGAAATTTTGAAGAGACCTTTATATATTAGAATAAATATGATCTAGGTAAGACCAGCATATAGTAACGCAGACTTGAAGCACAAAACGTCAACAAGTTTTTATTGGTAGCATTTCGTTATGGTCCTTTCAAGCGAAGCATTCTTTCTGTGTCAATGTGCCAAAGAGTAAAGTCGTTAAAGTAAGTGAGTTTTGTTTTCCCCACGTCTTCAGCATTTCAGAAGGCAGTCAATATCTACGATGAAGAGAGTGATATAACTAACTGACATCTGTAAAAGTGATGCTGATTGGGACAACGATAAACTCATTTTCAAGGAATCTTCATATATTAGAATGAATATGAACTACGTAGGAACAGCCCATAGTAACGCAGACTTGTAGCACTAAACGTCACCCAGTTTTTATTGGTAGCGTTTCGTTATGGTCCTTTCAAGCTAAGCATTCTTTCTGTATGAATGTGCCAAATAGTAAAGTCGTTAAAGTAAGTGAGTTGTGTTTTCCCCCTTTTTCAGCATTTCAGAAATCAGTCAAAAATCTTGGATGAAAAGTGTCATATAATTAGCTGACATCTGAAAAGGTGATGCTGATTGCGACAACGATAAAGAAATTTTGAAGAGACTTTTATATATTAGAATGAATATGAACTAGGTAACACCAGCCCATAGTATCGCAGACTTGTAGCACAAAACGTCACCCAGGTTTTATTCGTAGCGTTTCGTTATGGTCCTTTCATGCGAAGCATTCTTTCTGCATCAATGTGTCAAAGAGTAAAGCCGTTAAAGTAAGTGAGTTTTATTTTTCCCTGTTATTCAGCATTTCAGAATTCAGTCAAAATCTACGATGAAGAGAGTGATATAACTAACTGACATCTGTAAAAGTGATGCTGATTGGGACAACGATAAACTCATTTTCAAGGAAACTTCATATATTAGAATGAATATGAACTACGTAGGAACAGCCCATAGTAACGCAGACTTGTAGCACAAAACGTCACACAGGTTTTATTCGTAGCGTTTCGTTATGGTCCTTTCAAGCGAAGCATTCTTTCTGTATCAAGGTGCCAAATAGTAAAGTCGTTAAAGTAAGTGAGTTTTGTTTTCCCCACGTTTTCAGCATTTTAGAAATCAGTCAAAAATCTTGGATGAAAAGTGTCATATAATTAGCTGACATCTGAAAAGGTGATGCTGATTGCGACAACGATAAAGAAATTTTGAAGAGACCTTTATATATTAGAATGAATATGAACTACCTAGGAACAGCCCATAGTAACGCAGACTTGTAGCACAAAACGTCACCCAGTTTTTATTGGTAGCGTTTCGTTATGGTCCTTTCAAGCTAAGCATTATTTCTGTATCAATGTGCCAAATAGTAAAGTCGTTAAAGTAAGTGAGTTTTGTTTTCCCCACGTTTTCAGCATTTCAGAAATCAGTCAAAAATCTTGGATGAAAAGTGTCATATAATTAGCTGACATCTGAAAAGGTGATGCTGATTGCGACAACGATAAAGAAATTTTGAAGAGACCTTTATATATTAGAATGAATATGAACTAGGTAAGACCAGCATATAGTAACGCAGACTTGTAGCACAAAACGTCACACAGGTTTTATTCGTAGCGTTTCGTTATGGTCCTTTCAAGCGAAGCATTCTTTCTATATCAATGTGCCAAATAGTAAAGTCGTTAAAGTAAGTGAGTTTTGTTTTCCCCACGTTTTCAGCATTTCAGAAATCAGTCAAAAATCTTGGATGAAAAGTGTCATATAATTAGCTGACATCTGAAAAGGTGATGCTGATTGCGACAACGATAAAGAAATTTTGAAAAGACCTTTATATATTAGAATGAATATGAACTAGGTAAGACCAGCCCATAGTATCGCAGACTTGTAGCACAAAACGTCACCCAGGTTTTATCCGTAGCGTTTCGTTATGGTCCTTTCAGGCGAAGCATTCTTTCTGCATCAATGTGTCAAAGAGTAAAGCCGTTAAAGTAAGTGAGTTTTATTTTTCCCTGTTATTCAGCATTTCAGAAGTCAGTCAAAATCTACGATGAAGAGAGTGATATAACTAACTGACATCTGTAAAAGTGATGCTGATTGGGACAACGATAAACTCATTTTCAAGGAAACTTCATATATTAGAATGAATATGAACTACGTAGGAACAGCCCATAGTAACGCAGACTTGTAGCACAAAACGTCACCCAGTTTTTATTGGTAGCGTTTCGTTATGGTCCTTTCAAGCTAAGCATTCTTTCTGTATCAATGTGCCAAATAGTAAAGTCGTTAAAGTAAGTGAGTTTTGTTTTCCCCACGTTTTCAGCATTTCAGAAATCAGTCAAAAATCTTGGATGAAAAGTGTCATATAATTAGCTGACATCTGAAAAGGTGATGCTGATTGCAACAACGATAAAGAAATTTTGAAGAGACCTTTATATATTAGATTAAATATGATCTAGGTAACACCAGCATATAGTAACGCAGACTTGAAGCACAAAACGTCAACCAGTTTTTATTGGTAGCATTTCGTTATGGTCCTTTCGAGCGAAGCATTCTTTCTGTGTCAATGTGCCAAAGAGTAAACTCGTTAAAGTAAGTGAGTTTTGTTTTCCCCACGTCTTCAGCATTTCAGAAGTCAGTCAAAATCTACGATGAAGAGAGTGATATAACTAACTGACATCTGTAAAAGTGATGCTGATTGGGACAACGATAAACTCCTTTTCAAGGAAACTTTATATATTAGAATGAATATGAACTACGTAGGAACAGCCCATAGTAACGCAGACTTGTAGCACAAAACGTCACCCAGTTTTTATTGGTAGCGTTTCGTTATGGTCCTTTCAAGCTAAGCATTCTTTCTGTATCAATGTGCCAAATAGTAAAGTCGTTAAAGTAAGTGAGTTTTGTTTTCCCCACGTTTTCAGCATTTCAGAAATCAGTCAAAAATCTTGGATGAAAAGTGTCATATAATTAGCTGACATCTGAAAAGGTGATGCTGATTGCGACAACGATAAAGAAATTTTGAAGGGACTTTTATATATTAGAATGAATATGAACTAGGTAAGACCAGCCCATAGTATCGCAGACTTGCAGCACAAAACGTCACCCAGGTTTTATTCGTAGCGTTTCGTTATGGTCCTTTCAAGCGAAGCATTCTTTCTGCATCAATGTGTCAAAGAGTAAAGCCGTTAAAGTAAGTGAGTTTTATTTTTCCCTGTTATTCAGCATTTCAGAAGTCAGTCAAAATCTACGATGAAGAGAGTGATATAACTAACTGACATCTGTAAAAGTGATGCTGATTGGGACAACGATAAACTCCTTTTCAAGGAAACTTTATATATTAGAATGAATATGAACTACGTAGGAACAGCCCATAGTAACGCAGACTTGTAGCACAAAACGTCACCCAGTTTTTATTGGTAGCGTTTCGTTATAGTCCTTTCAAGCTAAGCATTCTTGCTGTATCAATGTGCCAAATAGTAAAGTCGTTAAAGTAAGTGAGTTTTGTTTTCCCCACGTTTTCAGCATTTCAGAAATCAGTCAAAAATCTTGGATGAAAAGTGTCATATAATTAGCTGACATCTGAAAAGGTGATGCTGATTGCGACAACGATAAAGAAATTTTGAAGAGACCTTTATATATTAGAATGAATATGAACTACCTAGGAACAGCCCATAGTAACGCAGACTTGTAGCACAAAATGTCACCCAGTTTTTATTGGTAGCGTTTCGTTATGGACCTTTCAAGCGAAGCATTCTTTCTGCATCAATGTGCCAAAAAGTAAAGTCGTTAAAGTAAGTGAGTTTTGTTTTCCTCACGTTTTCAGCATTTCAGAAATCAGTCAAAAACTTCGCTGAAAAGTGTGATATAACTAACTGACATCTGTAAAAGTGATGCTGATTGAGACAACGATAAACTCATTTTCAAGGAAACTTCATATATTAGAATGAATATGAACTACGTAGGAACAGCCCATAGTAACGCAGACTTGTAGCACAAAACGTCACCCAGTTTTTATATTAATGGTTACATTGCCCCATCACGTTGCTGTTTAATCCTGCGTCATGTTTTACCCCAGCTAGTGGGTCAGTCGAGACATAGGGTCGCGGTTACTGATCAACAGGTTGGGACTAGATGAAGCTCAAAATCGCTTCTTTGATCAAACGGATGCAAGACCGCTCTTCACCGAGATTTGCCTTTGATAATATTTGTACTTTGTCTGTTACATGCTTTACAAAGAACAGAAAGCTAATAAAAACAACCTCGAATATGACATAAATTCAAGATAAAGCTATAGATTAATTTATTTCAAGCAGTCAGCCGTCGGTGTAATTGGTTAAGATAAAATAACCTTACCTAATCAAATTTATAATATTTCGCAATTAATTTTAATAAAATGTTCTGTCGCAAGCATAAGTCTATATCAGACAATAGAGTTACCTACTTCATTTAAAAGTTTAATTACTGTTATAACTGGCTTATTAGATGTGTAGGTAACGTTAGGTATGTGAAACATGGCTACAGCGCGTGTATTTTTTCTGGGTATACGTAATTTAAACAACGACAACAAGTAATTATTACAAACCGAGTTTTTCCAAATTTTAAAACGAAGTTGTATTAGCGAAATTTTCTACAAGTGCACAGGTTTTAAAATTCAAATTCATGACGCAGATTAACAGATGTAACAAACCGGTAGTCAGGAAATAATCTGTATTTTTGAAATATAAGAATGGCAAAAATTTATTTTGTACGTTTTCAATTGCCTTGATGTCTGTCATAGTATGAGTATACCAAACAGTCGACGCATACTCCAATTTAGTTCTTACAAGTGCGAAATATAATATTGTTATAGTTTTTACATTTCTGAATTCACGCGATTGTCTAATAATAGATTCCAAAATTTTATAAGAGTCAGCCACATTGCGATGAATGTGCATTCTGAAATTCAGGGTGCCGTCATAGGTCATACCAAGATCTTTGACAGTATAAGTTCGTTTTAATATACTACCAGTAATGCTGTAATTAAATACAAGCGGATTTTTATTACGTGCAAATGACATTACAATGCATTTTTCTATATTAAGGCGTAGTTTATTTTTAATGCTCCAGTTATATAGTTTATAAATATTACCCTGTAAGCGTTTACAATCATGAATAGAATTGATGTTCATCTGCAAATAAGAGACATTTAACAACATCTAATACTTCCGGCAAATCATATTAAGATTAATAATGGTCCTAAATTGGAACCTTGTGGCACTCCTGAATTCGCAGTGTACTTGCCCGAGGTATTTCCATTCAATTTAATAATGAATTTACGCGATTTAAATAAGAGACAAAGAACTGTAGCATGTTTTGAGAAAGCCCACAACCAGCCGAAAAAAACGTCTGTAATTTCTAAAGCGATGACTAAAATACGACTTTTTGAATTTTTACTTCCCTCGTCTAAAAGATCTTCACGCTTCAACGTCCCTAGATGACGAAAAAGAGGTTTTCTCAATTCCCTCTGTCTATCGGTCTGTCTGTCTGTCTGTCTGTGTGTTTGTCTGTCTGTCGGCCTGTTGGCATTATAGCTCAAAAACTATTTGTTGGAGGAAGACGATATTTTGCATACATATTATATATCTACCTCGCATGAAACCGGTACAATTTCATACAAATATATAAAGGGTGAGCACCTTAAAAAAATAAATCTTTGTCTATTTTTGAGTTAATTTTGAAATAGATAGAAGTAGTAACTTTGACATAGGTCGGGATTTACATTTGCTGAAAATAAGACTCAACCGATACAGGATAATTTCACAAAAAGGTAAAAACGTTTCAACAATAACAGCATTCCCTTAAATAGAGGCGCGCGCCTCACCCGTTTGTAATAGCCTCGGTGGCGTAGTTCGACTGTGGATGCAGTTACGATTCTTATGCAGGTGTGGTTACGAGCGCTATGCAGATGCGGCGGGTAAAAACCCCAGCGGCTTAAATTTTTTTATGTGAAAATCTATTTAATTTATTAGAAACATGAAGATATGTTTACTCCTAACTTAATTTAATTTTTAAAATGATTTATGGTCACAATGTCGACGAGGGAAGTTCTGGGTAAAGGCTTTTACAGATTTTTTACAGTTAAGGTATAGTTAAACTCCGTAGTCTCTTGTAATAAGCCCAATGCTCAGTGTTTCCAGTTTTGTTAATTCACGAATAGCTAAACCACTTATTGACAGCATGTCTTTTAAGCCATCTGTACGCCAAGGTCCAAAAGGATTCGTGATATTAGTTGTCACCACTGACTCGTGTATATCAAAAAAGGCAACTTAATTGGAATTTAAGAATTCAACTTTACTGTCTACATTATTTAAATCAGGAACTTTTTCCAATGGGTAGGGCGTAGGTAGTGATACAATAAATTATAGTTAAAGAGATTAACTTACTGTAAGTACCAAAAATCGGTTTAGGTGTTATACTATAAACCTTTAGATTACAGTATACTAAAGCATGATCAGCTATAGATCAGATATATGCCTAGCTATCTTGGTAACACTCGAATTAGCCACAAACACAGGGGTCTTCGAGACATGGTCAACAAGTGTGGCTGGTCTTTCAGAAACCCGTGTTGTTTCATCTATACGTTGCGTAAAACCAAAGCTATCAATACGAGAAAGATAATTAACATTATTGCGTAACTTAAGTAAATCTATATTAATGTCAAAAAGAAGAAATAGGGTATGTGGATAAGACAACCGAAGATAAAGTGTTTTCAAAGTTATTCATAGATTTAAAGTGAAAGTTATTTTAACCTGAAAGGTTATGACCGGCATCACAAATAATTTTTAACTTACCAACCTGTACACTAACCCATAATAATTGCTCTATTATTATGTCACCTTGCAGTATCGAGTATTGTGTTGCTATTATATTCAGGTGCTATGATGCGCGTAATTTAAAACTGAAATTAATTGTTTGTTGTGCTTTGTAAACATTTGCTAATATTAGATATCCATACAATTTATTTTGATACCTGCGATTTGCATGAACAATATATTTATTATGAGTACACTTAGCAAATTTTTTACAAGTAAGAAATTTTAAGAGACTCTCGTTTACGCATAAGCAACTCGGGGTTCATAAAAAATAACCCAAAACTTCAATTTGTTTCGAGTGTCATGAAAGCACATTAATAAAATTAAAAGTATCGAAACTTTGGTTTTATTATTGTAGCAGTACAGAGCTTAGCTACTATAAAAAATACATTTGGATAATATCAAAAACCTGATAGTTAGGCAACTTAAAGCACATAAGAGAAATACAGGTTGCATACTCTTCCAATAAACCTATTTAGATAATTCAGGTGGCTAATGTTGACATTTAAAAAAAAATAATAAAAAAGAAACCATTTCTTGTTTTTCTTCAGAAAACAGAAAGAGACTTCTCGGCGTAGTCAGAAAAAGCCAATCAATTCATAAAATCCTAGCTTAAAAGGAACATTGCGATTGTAAGGTTTTAATTAGTAAATTCTACAATATATTAAGAAATAATAACTTTTCAGGCAAATAGGGTTAACCCATTGGGCAGCTTTTCGCTAGAAAAACAGTTATTAGTTAGCTGGTAGGTAGGAAGTAAGGTAATTCATACAAATCTTAATTCGAAGCATCTTTGGTTTTAGTCCAGTCTGTAGAGACGAAAAAATGCCTTTGCTCAACAAAAATTGGAGTATGAACGGTTTTTATATATGTTGTTCAGGTCGGGATCCTGATGAAAAATCCAAGTTTTCGACCATGAGCGAGCCGCCATCTTGAATTAAAGGTGCTAAAAACTGGTTTTTTCCAACTAGCTCCGCAACGGTTGATCCAACGTCAAAAAAGTTCACTATAAAGTTAAAGGAGATAAGATTCTTGATATATTTTGTATATTAATTTTTGTTGTAAGTGTGTACCGTTTCGCCCAGCAGAAACGCGTTCTTCGGAATTAAAATTAATTCGCGCGTTCTCCCCTAGCGATTTCTACGTTACGCGTTTGAATTTTTTTCGCCCGCGCTGCCAATACGTCATCAAGAGATCCCCACTCCACGTATTGCGCTGCTCCCCCACTTAGAAGGCCCGAAGTGGTTGCTAGATGCACGAAGCACGAAGAGGAGCCCATAAAAAGCTGCTTCGCGGAACACTCAGGGCAGACATTCATTCGCATTCATTCCAGTATCTATCCAGCCCCAAATCATTCCCTCCCTTCATTCTCTTCCGGTTCCTGTCCGACCGTTTAAAGAGATTCTTCCCGTCTATACTTCGGATCCCGATATCCTTTAGTATTTTCCCGTAGCTACAGTTGAACCGATGCCTCCGCTCCTGGAGACCGTGTTCCTAGCTAGCATTTAATTAAGCCCCTTTCCTGAAGGATCAGTTTTCTGAAGCGATGCTCCACGAGTGGGAAAACCGTTTCACCGATCAAATTAATACCTGCTAAAAACCTGAATCCAGCGTAGACCTTTGGCCCCAAATTCCGTTGGCAAATAATTGCATCAAAATTTCCTGGAGGACGTTGGCAAACAATTGTATCAAAATTCCTGGAGGACATATTCGAAACGAGGGTTTAACAACCAGGCCGTTTCATATGTCGATTTCGTAATAATAATTAAATCAGCCGACCAATATAAAATTTGCCCGACCCGAGCGTATCAAATTTCATATTATTGAGGGCCGGCACGTAGCCGACCTCCAAGGCCCCTTTAGGATTGCATTTAATATCTGTTTGACTACAGGATTGTACTCACCGTTCCCGCTGTCACCAAGAGCCCCAGGTGGATAATCGTCGTCAACTTCCCATTCCGTCGCATCCCGCACAAACACCAACACCGCCGAATCACCGGGACTTGCCGCACTATCGCGGTGTCGTAAGCCATAAAGCATAACATAATCGAATTTTTTGACATTTCTGACCGAGTTTCGAACGCAGCGGTTGGCAGCAGTGGAACCAGATCCGCACTTCATCCAACAGCTCCAGTGGCGTTGCGTTCGCAATTTCCAGGGTACAAGCAACAGGGTCCCGAACACACCGCTGTACGACGGGTTGCGTAGAAGCCAGGCTTTTCGAAGCAAGACGGCCCAAGAAGAATGAATTTATTGTAAAATACATTGTATTTGGTTCTAATGAATAATGCCTATGTATGTAAATACATTACAGTATAATTAAACTGTCTAAAATTATCCTGGTGTTTGTTTGCTGATTTCCAAGTGTATATCTGACTGAACCAAATTAACTCCGACTGAGAAAGCTACCCGAAGGTAATTTATTAAATTCTTTAGCCCTTATTAGCAGAGGGCTAGGATGTTACAAGTGTAATATGTGACGAGTTACAGCTGCTGAAAGTTGAACATTTCTCCAAAATATCGTTAAACTTTATTTTTGTTGGTACATTTTGTAAGAACAACTTACAGTATATTGTTTGTAATATTTTTATACATCATAATAACGTTCTGCAGTAGAATACAAAGTATGATCAAAATTTATTTGCATCTAGTATAGCTATGGAATAGTTCTAAATATACGAATGCAACTATAAGTCACTTAGAAATTAAATGTCACGTGGATGTACGTAGTTGACTTGTGTTTTGCTATGGCGAATCCCGAAGTTAATTTCTGTTTTGTTTGTGAAAAAAGTTTAAATGAAGGTGACTCAGTTGTTGTGAAAGCGAAAGGCGTGCAGACTTTTCTCAAATCGAGTGATAAACGAGGCAATGAAGATCAGGTGCGCATTTTAAAACCGTTATCTTCAGTATCTGTGCATGTAGCATGTCAAAAGAGCTATAACAACGAGAAATTGATTGCCGCGTATCTTCGTAAAATAGTTAAAGGGCCAGTTCCAGTGCCGACAACGTCACATCCATCTGTTATCCCGAGTTTCAATTTTAAAACGCAATGTTTTCTGTGTAGTGAGGAAATTACAGCAGATTTCTTAAATACACAGATGAAAACATGGTTAGCGGATCGAGATATAATTTTTCTGGTAGAAAAATTGGAAGTGAAAGATACGATTTTAAATGTAGCTGAAAAACGCGGTGATGAATGGGGACGGCAGATAATAGAGCGCATTGAACATGTGTCGGACTTAGTTGCTGTTAATGGAAGATACCATTTTTCGTGTCAGAAGCGGCTGTATTAAGGTCTGGACACACATTCCCGGATCGTGTCAGGACCGGAGCACGGCCGTCACCCGGTTATGTCTCGGCCCGTTCATCTAGAAACCACACACGTCCGTGTGCCGGCCGTGTTCCGGGCATTGGGATGATAAAATTTACTCGGAAGTTTTGTCAGTCTGCTTCGAAATCTTTGACGTGATCGGTTAAAAATATACAGGAATATTGTCTCAATTTTCTTCCAAACTCTACCCTTGTACTCTGCATTTCTGTACTTTTCATTAGCTTGGTTATCGAGTACCGCAAACATTCGAACCTTCTCTATCAATCGTTCCATGTCTACATTCACGCCGTATATAAACAATGAATTATAAAATTTTCAAATGCTGAGATCTAAATACACCCACCAAGTATTTTCCAAACGCTAAAACTTGTGTGAAATCAGATCTAATCTACGACCGAGACCGGACCGTCACCGTCAAAAAGTAAGCAAAACTATTATCACCCGGCCCGGGCCCGGTCCGGTGACGGCGCCCGGACATGGCACGGTGATGTGTGAACAGATGCATTTAATTTCACTGTGGAATTCATTCACCGGGTGACAACCGTCACCTGGCCGGGCTCCGGCCCTGACACGGTCCGGGAATGTGTGTCCAGTCCTTTATCGTGTACCGTCCGGACAGAAAAGACGCCGACCCTTGACGAACGTTGACGAAGCGATGGAGTAAGTATATCTTTTCATACCTTGCCAAAAATTCCGAAGAATGTCAATTCTCCCTTGATGAACTTATGAACCAAATTGAAGGAGAGTACCGCCCGGATCCAAGAACCGTAAAATCTCGTCTTATGGAGAAGTATGAAGAGGATATACTTATCATCGAGAAAAATAACCAATTGCCTATCATCTGCTTCCGGGAGACGGGATACAAACTTCTGTCGGACAAGTGGTCTACGGCGAAAAAGTCTAATCCCGAAGAAGAACGGGTCCGAATTGTTAAAGAAGCAGCTGCTATTATTTTGGCGGATATTCGTTCACAGAACTACGACATGTCAGAATATCCACCATCGGACGGTTTTTTAAATGAGGTAAATTCTGTAATTCCACAATCTTTAAAAATTTTCTTTCATGAAGTTATTAAGAAAAAGAAGTGCGGATCTTTTGATAAATGGAATAGGATTTGCGAAGCATTATCGCATGCTGTCATTTCTGCTGCAAGACCTCGATCGTTTTTGTCGCCGCTACTAATCGGAGTCAGTACATACTTGTATAAGAAATTCGGGTCAAGAAAACTCATCAACTTATGGTCATCGTTAGGCTTCGCGGCGTCTTACAGTGAAACTACACTTTTCGAAACATCTGCCATTATGCGGCCTGGAATATCGATAGATAAAAATGCATTCTTTCAAATTATTTCTGATAATGCCGACCACAACGTCAACACTATTGATGGCTTACATACCGTTCACATTATGGGGACTGTCAAGTGTGTGACCCCTCACGATGCTGTATTACCCTATAAAAACATCCCACGTTTGAAACAATTACCAGCCGCGCAGGTTGTAGGACAGGTTGGGTCCGTTCCGCTCTCATTTTTCAATAAAAAGGATAATACGGGTTTAAAAATGATCAAAATTGCAGACGTCGAGAAAAATCATCCTATTTCAAAAGATATCGTGCCTTCTTCTCTCGATTTTCTTTGGTTGTATGGCAAATGGTCAAAATTCCAACTTCCGGGATGGAACGGCTTCATGGAACAGGCAACGGCGGAGAAATCTTTCAATCGGTCAAAGATATTATGTCTACAATTCATCAACTTTCCACCGAGCCATTATGACACAATATATACAACTCTTCTCGTGGCTGTCGAAAACTGTAAGATGGCCAACCAGAAAACGTGCTTCGTTACCTTCGATCAGCCCCTCTATGCGAAAGCTCACGAAATCGTCGCAACTAATCCCACATTTACGAATGTCAAAGTAAGACTTGGAGGATTTCACATGCTCATGTTTTCCTTAGGTGCCATTGGATACATAATGGCGGAAGCGGATTGAAAGATCTCTTTACTACTATTTACGCTGAGAATAGTATAGAAAAAATGCTGGCTGGTAACGCATACGCTCGTGCAATTCGTGCACACATGCTGTGTCATCTTACATTGGCACACATAATTCTGGACTCCATTGAATTTCCAGACAACGATCGTGCTATAATGGAACAATTTCTTGGTCATTCTAACAAATCGACACTTCTCAGAGCAGATGAAAACGAGACATTCAGAGTTGCTGCGACAAAAGTCAAAGAAGCGCTTACGAAATTGGAAAAGAAAGGTCCTACAGCCAAACTATGGGTTCAATATTTCCAAATGTCCACTTTAGTGAAGCATTTCATTGAAGCTGAACGAATGGTAAACTGGCAACTGCATCTCGACACTGTTCAAAGGATGCTTCCCTATTTCCATGCAAGCGGTCATTTCTTTTATGCAAAATCTGCTCACTTTTACCTACAAGAGATGTTAGTTTTGGAAGAAAAAATGGATCCGGTTGAATACCAGAAATTTACTACGGAAGGGTATTTCACGATTAGGCGCTCCGACAAGTGTTAGTCAGGGATTTGGACTGACATGACCATCGAACAAACTTTGATGCGGATGATGCATAGCTGTGGACGTACTACAACTGTGGACTTTAGGAATGTTATATTTGCACAACGTTTGCGATGCGACTGAGGAATATTGCAACGTTCATTTAGATACATCCGATCAACATGTGGATGCGAGGACCTCACGCATCACTCGAGATGATCAAGACTTGAAAAAACTGTTGGATTGGTTTTCTCAGCATCCCCCCTACCCCGCAATCGATTTGCTTCTTTCGATAAGTACTGGAGTTGTTGGGGATGGAAAAATAAACTGTCATTTGTCAAGAGAGAAAGGTATCGAGAGGATATCAAACATGCTTACCACGTATGATAATTTCGGGTCCATTAAATTCAAACGCAAGAATAAGGTCATCCCACTGCTAGCAGTTAACAGCAGTATAAAAGTCGGCGAAGATACAATTTCGATCAACCCACTAACTCTGATCCACAGAATGTGTATTGCGAAGAAATCCGACGACGAGTTGGAAGGTTACCTGAAATTCGAGCTTGCCCCATATCCTTTGTCGCTTTTCTCGGAGGAAGGAATGCGCAAAGGTACGAAATCATCGTTGTATTCTGCTTTCGCACAACTTCCAGAAGAAGTGGAACTTGGAGATAAGAAAATCAATGTTGTGGATGGAGGATATCTATTACACAAAGTTGTATGGCATCGTAATGATATTTTTGCGTCAATTTGCGAGAAGTACGTTCAATATGTAAAAAATCACTACGGTTCACATGTAGTCGTTGTTTTCGATGGATATCCGTTTGATGGTGGCAAAAAAAATACCAAAACTGCAGAAAGACTTCGCCGATCAAATAAGCAGATGTCTGCGGATGTTAGTTTCGATGAAACAACGCCAGTTCAAGTTTCTCAAGAACGATTTCTAGCAAACGAAAAAAATAAAGTCCGTCTGATTTCGATGCTGAAAAAAACATTCGAACATTACTCCATTACAGTTAAGCAGGCTGAAGAAGATGCTGATGTGTTGATTGTCAACATGGCGATTTCTTTGTCCTCAACATTTGATGCTGTTTTCATCATTGGAGAAGATATCGATCTTCTAGTTCTGCTGACAGCAATGACAGCATTAGCAACATCCCAAAGCAACATCTATTTTCGCAAACCTGTTAGAGGTAAAACTGTTGAAAGACTGTATTCTGCGAATAGTTTTAAATATAAAAAAGCAGCTGAAAATATTATGTTTCTCCATGCGTTTAGTGGCTGCGACACAACGTCGTCCGTGTACAACCAAGGAAAAACAAAATTTTGTTCTCTTGTCCAGAAAAGCACAAGACTCAGTGACACGATAGGCATATTCAAATATCACGATGCCAAACCAGATGATATCGCAGATGCTGGAGCACGCTTTCTCGTTGGTTTGTATGGTGGCGACATAAAACAAAATACCTTGGAAGAAGTCCGTTACCAACATTTCGCAAAATCAAGTGCAAGAAACACATTTAATTTCGCTTCTTTGCCACCAACGAAGGACGCTGCACGATATCACTCATTTAGGACGTATCACCAGGTCCAACAGTGGTATGGAATTGAAAAAAATGCACAAGACTGGGGCTGGAAAGTTGGCACGAATGGGCTCATTCCAATAACAATGACAGAGAATCCAGCACCCGAGACTTTATTAAAATTAATTTCATGCCATTGTAAAAAAGAATGCGGCGGAGGAGCATGTGGTTGCAGGAAAAGTGGGATGAAATGCTCTATTCTGTGTGGATTCTGTAATGGTCATCATGCGAAAATTCACCAGAAGTTAACATCGAGAGTGGGGACGAAGATGAGGACATTTTATCAATGGAAGTCCCGAGTCTCAGGAGCAATGACTTTGAAGCTAATATTGAGGATAAAGACTCTTATGGAGACGTCAACATCTACCGACCGGGGCCTTCAAAAATTAAGAAAACTAAATAATATAATCGCGAACATGAGACAATCGCTAAACTGAAACATCTGTGGATTAGGCCTACTGGGGATACCACAATAAAAAAAGCGCCATTAACTCTACCTCATGGTGATGTGGAAATGAGTTTACTATACGTTTATCAAATTATTATAACTACGTAACGAATAGCCAGAAATAATACAAGAAACAATTTTAAAAATGAGAAATTACACTATTTTTTAGAGAAATGTTCATCTTTCCGCCGCTCTAACTCCTTTCATATTAAATTACGAAAAATAGTTATATACAAAAAATGTCAGGAATCTTGTCTTCTTTAACTTTGAGTTAGAGTTTCTTGGCGTAAGATCAACCGTTGCGGAGTTATTTGGAAAAAGCCAGTTTTTAGCACCTTTAATCCAAGGTGGCTGCTTGCGCGGCGCCCCTCCAAGGTCGGAAACTTGGATTTTTTATTAGGATCTCGACCTAAACAACATATATAAAAATCGTTTATACTCCATTTTTACTTCCTTTTACAATAAAGGAAGTATTGGATTCATCCCAAAAATTCGAAATTGAGTTTTCAACAGATCTTCACGTTTCAGAGTCCCCTGATCCCAAAAAACATATTTTTTTTCATTTGTCTGTCTGTGTGTCTGTGTGTGTGTCTGTCTGTCTATTCGGTCTGTCTGTGTGTCTGTGTGTGTGTCTGTCTGTCTGTGAACAGAATATCTCAAAAACGAAAAGAGGTATGGCGTTGAAACTTCATATATCAGTTTTATGTACTATGTAGATGAGACAGCAAGGTTTTGAAGAAAAACGCATAACCGGAAGTAGGTGTTTACTCTTGCGATTTTTCAGTTTTCTTCGATTTTTCAAAAACGGCTTTAACGATTTTTTTTTAAACTTTACATTTTTATTACATTTTTAATGTGTATTGATGTGAGATAGGTGATTTTCCAGTTGAATACTTCTAAAGTGGATTTCTTTTGTTTTTTTTTCTATTTTTTTTTATTACCTTCTATTTTGAATAGAACACCCGGTATATTATTAAATTTTCGAATTTACCTTGAAATTCTAGAGAAAATTTGTCTCTTCAACTAACGCTCTATTTTGTACCGTTTTTGTAGAATTTGTAATTTTTTGAAAATTTTTGACAAAATTTTAAAAATTAAAAATGAAATTTTTGGCTAATTATAAGATCACTGTAAAAGGAAGTTGCGTGAGTGTATCACGCCAGATTTTTTGTAAGGCAAAAACATCTACTGACTGGACTATTTAGCTTTTTGGCCTCCCTCTTCGGTCTTTGCTATTAAAGGGGCAACGATCATCATGATAAGGTGAAACGTTATCCTCCAGGGTTGTAGCGAAGCCTTATGGAAAGGAATACCCGAGAGTCACTTTATTGCTTAGGCGATGGGGTCGTTCTAGTTACATAAAAATTGAACTCGATGGGAAAGTAGCGATAACCAGCACCCTAGATTTTTTATTTTGACCTTAGGTTAGTCCTAAAAACTTTGGGAATATTTAAATGTTGTTCGATTAATTCATAACGTAAAATATGTCCTGTTGTCACCAGATAAAGGCATAGGCCACAGTGTTAACAGTTAATGACTTCATCCTTTATCTAATAGACTTGTATGTCCGGGACGCTGTTTTGTCTCTCCGGGACGCTGTTTCAGCAGCCAAACCGTAAGAGATAGAGAAAAAAGTTATGAAAGTTATATGTTTGGAATGGTCATGTCAGGTCAGGAACCGAATTTCAGTCACGTGACACTTCCGGTTTCTGAGAAATCACGTGATTTTCGTCCGTCCGGACGCTGGCCCGTCCAGGACGCTGTTTCAGCAGCCAAACCGTAAGAGATAGATTAAAAAATTATTAAAGTTGTATGTTTGGAATGGTCATGTCAGGTCAGGAACCGAATTTCAGTCACGTGACACTTCCAGTTTTCGATAAATACGTGATTTCCGACCGTCCGGGATGCTGGTCCGTCCGGGACGCTGTTTCAGCAGCCAAACCGTAAGAGATAGAGAAAAAAGTTATGAAAGTTATATGTTTGGAATGCTCATGTCAGGTCAGGAACCGAATTTCAGTCACGTGACACTTCCGGTTTTCGAGAATCACGTTTTTATTTAATACACGTTCTATTTGAAAAACGGTCTTTTTTGTTTTATTAACTGAGACATTTGTCTCACTGGTTGCTAGTAATAATATAATAAGACAGTTAATTACCTTCTTGGGGCAGGCTGACAAGTCAGGTTACCATTTCACTAACGTCAAATTATAGGGGTCTAATGTCATAAAGCAAGCATTTAACAAATAATGGACACTTATACTTTAGAAATGTGAATTGAGTTAAACGGGAAACCCATAAACAATATCAATTAAAACTATAAATAGGTTTAGAGCGTATAAAGAACTCTTTAGATTTATCTTACCTGAAACTGGTTGAATGTTAATAAACTATAACAAACCGTCATTACATTACAACTTACTTAATCAGTGAAACATAACCATAGTAACTTTAATTTATTATTGCTAAGTCAAGTACACCGTAAAAATTGCCACACGGATTAACTGTTTATCATGTTAAGTTCCAATTTGACAGAATTGAATGTAAATTTGTATATTACCGAAAGAATTAACAATTTCAAATAAAATTGATGGCACCCAGTACTTCTTGTTTAATGAACTAAAACCTTTATGCAAAAGTGAAATGAACTAAACTCCCACACTTATCATACCTTTATCGCAGCCAAGGATTGAGCTAGTCGGAGATGTGTGAGCCTTCTAAGATAGGTTACAATAGTTGGCACACGTAGTTGGCGACACAACGTGGATGCTCTAGTAAACTGGACAAATGTAATTAAAAGTAAATGCTTCACTCTTCATAAAGATTATAGTTCTTGGGCTTAACAATTATCGTTAGGCTACATTATATTCAATCACATGCTTCCCTTACTTTCATTCCAATTATTTCAATATGATGAAGGTAAACTGCTTAGCTTCAGATGAATTAGACTGGGAGTTGGTTACTCGTAATATCAATCCTGAAAATAGAAGTGTAGATGAAACAAGAAAATTATTAGAACCCAGTTGAATATAGAGAAATGTGATTCATTTAAAAGTTCTACCTACTCACCAGTTACTTTTGATATTCCTCAAGAAATAGATTTTTGCGACAGTATACTAAAATATCTTAGAACATTGGTTCGAGACTTTGAATATAAACCTGCAACATTTATATTGTAGATTAGAATATATTGCTGCTTCATTAGATGATCAAACTAAAACTAGATGGACACACCTCAAAGACCAATGGTTAGAGTTATCTGTATCAATTTCCGAGGTAGCTGAAGACAATGCTATGTACTTTAACGATTTGATGGTAGCGTTGGATCAGTCAGAACAACCTAATCATAATAGTAGTAAGGAAGGTCAGCCAATAAAAGGTACAAATCCGCTAGTTAATAATACTTCTATGGTTCAGTTAGATACAATTATTCAACCCTCTCGCGGTTCTCCACATCTCAGTAGCAAGAAAGTAGAATTTGATATATCTGAACCGGTAGATCGGTATACCGATAAGGTGAAAAATTTAAATTTATGACCAGTCTCAGCGTATAATTATCAAACAAGATTTTCAATGAATTCAGTTAGAGTACCCAAGTTGAATATACAGTTTTCAAGTAATACTGCTAGTCAGGGTGTTAACTCATTCTTAGAACGAGTAGAATAATTGAGAGTAGCTAGGAACTTGTCATATGAACAACTATTCTAAGAAGCAATAGATTTATTCGAAGATCAAGCACTAATTTGGTTTAGATCAGTTAGAAGTAAGATAAGAAGTTGGAAAGAAATGGTACAATTATTAAAAGACACCATTTGCCTAGTGATTACGATGAAGTACTATGGAATGAAATTCTATCTCGCGTGCAAGGTGTAGATGAACGTCCTCACATCTTTATAGTAGTAATGATAAATCTTTTCAACAGATTAAACTCAGTTCCTAATGAAGATGTAGAATTAAGATACATAAGAAAAAACTTACAGCCATACTATTGCAGTCATCTTACATTAACTCATGTTATTAGCATACATTCGTTAATTGATTATTATTGTAGAGATTTAGAGGAGATGAAAGAAAAAAATAAGACATTTAGACTAAACATTTCATCCGTTAAGACACCTTTAGAACCAGACTTAACCTATAAAGCTCAAGTAAAACGTCAAATTCATTCATTTATCATTGATAATAAGTTATCAAATAAGTCAACCAATGCTAATGAAAACACTCTGGCATCTCGAAAGTTTGTAAGAACTTCTTTGAATGTAACTTGTTGGAATTGTAAAGAAAAAGGTCACACGTATCATAGATGTAATAAGGAACGCACATTCTTCTGCTATGTTTGTGGTAATCCCAATGTCAATTTTAATAATTACAATAAATGTAATGGTCAGTTTCGAAAAAACGAGCAGAGACAAGCATCGTCCGCAGCCCACGAAGCTTAAGTCCGACAATTTTATGGGCTGAAAAGTTAAAATGGAATGATTGGTTGAAAGAAGTTTCACGATTTTGCAAAAGTTCTCAAACGAATTCTATGTTTTCACATAATCATAAAGATAACCGTCCTTTTATTAAAGTTAAATTAAAAACATTCCCTTATTAGCTCTCTTGGATACCGGTGCTAATCAAAGAATAATAGGCATACAAGGATTATTCTTGATCAAAAAATTTCATTTATCCCTAACTAAGCCTGGAGTACAAATGAACTTACAAACAGCTGATGGAAATTACCAATGTATTCTAGAATTAGTAGAATTACCAATAACTATCGAAGAAATAAGTAGAATTGTTAGTTGTTTAGTTTCTAATACTATTTCAGCCTCTCTTACTCTTGGAGTTGATAGTTGTTACTTGTTTAACTTTAACACAGATCTCCAGTCAGGTCAATTTCAGGTTTCAGGTATGAATATTTTAAATAAAGTTATCTTAGCAGGGGAAGATCTTTCTAAAGAACAAGTGCGGAACTTGGAAGTTGTTATTAATAAATTTCAAGGTATCTCTGGTCCTAAACTTGGTTGTACAAATATGGTATTTCATCGCATGATACGGGCGAGGCTAAACCCATCAAACAAAGATATTATCCAATGTCCCCTGTCATGTTGGACACGGTAAATAAAGAAATTGATGAGATGTTAAAGTTAGGTATAATTCAAAAATCTTTCTCACCCTGGAATTCTCCTATTGTCATGGTTAAGAAAAGAGATGGTTCGCTAAGATTCTGTTTTGATGGTCGTCAATTGAATACAGTTACTAAAAGAGATGTATATCCTTTACCTTATGTGAATGGTATTCTTGATGGACTACAAGATGCTCGATTTTTAAGTTTGATTGATCTCCAGAAAGCATTTTGGAAAGTACCACTTTCCCCAGACAGTTGTGAAAAAACTGCCTTTACAGTTCCTGGTAGAGGGTTATTTGAGTTTAAAGTTCTCCCTTTCGGTCTTAATAATAGTGCTCAAACTTTGCAGAGATTGATGGATAATATTTTCGGTCCGGAATTGAATAACGTATTTGTGTATATGCACGATGACATTATTGTTTCTAAAACAGGTTTTTAATCAATTAAAGGGTGCAGGACTTACTATAAATATCGAAAAATGTGAATTTTGTAGACCGTCTTTAACATATCTAGGTTTTGTAATTGATGGAGATGGTTTACGCACAGATCCGTCCAAAGTTGAAACGATAGTTTTCTTTTCCTACTCCAAAGAATTCCACAGAAGTAAAAAGATTTTTAGGAATGGCAAGCTGGTATAGAAGATTTGCTCCAAATTTTTCAACATTATCTTCTCTTATGTTAGATTTATTTAAGGGTAATCAGAAAAAGAAATCAATTAATTGGAATGAACGTGCTGAATTGTTTTTTTCAAGTGTTCATGAAATTATTAATTTCCTCTCCATATTGACTAACCCAGATTTTAATAAACCATTTATTATCCAGTGTGATGCTAGTGATGTTGGTGTAGGAGCAGTTTTACTACTAGGTGAAGGTTCGGAAGGAAAAGTCATTGCTTATGCCAATCGTTCTTTGACTAGTGCAAAACGGAATTATTCAGTAACTGAAAAGGAGTGTTTAGCATGTTTATTCGGCATAGAACAATACCGCCCCTATATCGAACTTATCCATTTCAAAGTGGTTACCGACCACCACGCTCTTTTGTAGCTGTACAAACTACAATCACCCACAGGTAGATTAGCTCGTTGGACGGCTAGGATGTTACAGTATACTTTGAAATAGAAAATCGCAAAGGAAAGTGTAATATCGTTCCAGATGCTTTATCCCGAAACCCTATTCCTGTTATTAACATTGGCATGACGACGTTAGAGGAAACAAATTTTTGTCCCTGGTATAGTAATATGATCAGTAGAATTCACGACAATCCGGAAAAGTATCCTCATTGGCGAGTGAAAGATAACATTTTAAATAAGTACATTCAAAATAAACATAATATCTTGTCTAATTTGGTAGAATGGAAAATAGTGGTTCCTAAAACTAAAAGGTTAAATCTTTTACAACAGTTTCATGACGAACCTACCTCAACTCACTTAGGATCTTTTAAGACTTACCGAAAAATGTCTGAAACATATTATTAACCTAAAATGAAAGCAGATATTGCTAAGTATGTTATAAAATGTGATATATGTCAAGCTAGTAAGTCATCCGCTAAACTTCGTCCTGGGTTAATGGGAAATCAAAAGAAAATCAAGTATCCCTTTCTGCTAGTTTCAATAGATTTAATTGGTTCTTTACCAAGATCAACTAAAGGTTATACTTCAATTTTAGTAGTAACTGATTGGTTTACCAAGCAACCGCATCTTCTATCGTTAAGTGTCTGGAAAATCATGTTTTTCTAATGTTTGGTGTTCCTCAAATCGTTATGTGTGATAACGGACCTCAGTTCATATGTGGACTTTTTCGGAAATTAATCGCGAAGTATAAGGTTCAAAAAGTTTGGTATAACTCTTCTTATCATCCACAAGTAAATCCAGTAAAGCGTACTGATAGAATCATTACTACTGCCCTACGTTCTTACATAAATGCAGAGCTCGAGCTAAGCAGACGTGTTCTTGCCTCGCTGTGTGATTCGATGTTGTGAAGTATTTTTCGCTATTGAAAAATGTCGGTGACCCGATCAACTAAGGATATGGAAAAATCTGTTCGAGATGTGGTAACTAACATTGTTAAAGAAGAATGGATGCAGAATTTGATTGATGTAATAACCAAAACTGTAATGGAACGAGTAAGTGCGGAACTTCAGCCGCAAGAAGCCAAGATATCTATCTTAGAAGATAAAGTGAGTGATACGAAAAATGAAATTTCGATGTTGAATGGAAAAATCCAGAAACTAGAAAAAATTTGTGATAAGTCGAAGCAGTACTCGAGGAGAAATAATCTACGAGAGTTTGGTGTCAAAGAGGTCGAAAGTGAAAATGTCGAAGAAGCGTTTTTGAAAATAGTGCACGCAAAAATGAACTTTTATTTAAGTAGAGATGACATAGACAGGATTCATCGTACTGGAAGTAACAGAGAAGGCCGTCCCAGACCAATCATTGTAAAATTTGTTACATATAAGTGGCGTAGCATGATTTTTAAAAATAAAAAACTGCTCAAATGTACTAAAATCTCAATTAAGGAAGACCTAACAAAAGGGCGACTAAATTTAATTAAACTAGCTTCTGAAAAACTATCGTTTAGAAACGTATGGTCGTACGATGGTAATATTTTTGCATTTCCATGTTGGTTTAGTAAAAAACAAAGCAGTGCTTAAACAATAAAAATAGATTAAGAAAGCAGAGATTCATTTCTGGGCATCATTATAGTGAATACATTGAAACCAGAAAGCAGCTTAAATTCTTAATAAAAGAGATCATAATGTCTACATTAGTGAAGTTGAACAAAGTTCACAGACCAATGTTGCACACTTTTGGTCTTATGTCAGCAGCATACGAAAGGAATCTCGGCTAAAATCTGTAATGCAACTTAACGGACATAATATACCTGATACCCAAGTTGCTGAAAGTTTTGCAAATTATTTTCATTCTATATATTCTAATTGTATTTCGTCCTATAACTTGAATTTTACTGTTTCTAACATAACAAATGATTTTTTAAATATTGATAGTATTACTAGTGAAGACTTTCGGGAATCTATCAAGAAAATGAAAACTAAGAAAGCTGCAGGGATAGATAAGTTACCCCCGTACCTCTTCAAGGGCTGTGCAGACTGGTTACAAAATCCTCTTTTATTTATTTATAATTTGGCTAAAAAGTCTGTGGTCACCAATTCTCTGCTATTTAATCACGATATAGTGCAGATCCTAGATGATAAATATCAGGCTGACGTGCTATATACGGATTTTCAAAAGGCTTTCGATAAAGTGGATCACGAGGTTTTGATCGGCAAGTTGCATGGTTTAAAGTTATCGGATTCCACGTTAAAACTTTTTTCATCTTATTTACAAAATAGGAAGTTTGTTGTCAAATCCGATGGTAAGACATTGGGCAAGTTTGAGGCTAATTCTGGTGTGCCCCAAGGTCATATTTGGGACCGCTTTTATTTTTGATTTTTATAAATGATTTGCCCGATGTGTTGACTCATATGAAATGTTTGTTATTCGCCGATGATGCTAAATTTTATCTTAATATTGAAACAGTTGAAGATTGCTTAAAAATAAAAAATGATATTAATAACATACATAAATGGAGTATTAAAAATAAATTGAATTTTAATATCTCTAAATGTTGCATAATGTCATTTACTCGTAAGCAGTTACCAGTGGCATTTGACTAGAAAATGAATAATAAAATTTTAAATCGCGTTGAATCTAGTAAAGACGTGGGTATTACATATGATTGTAAACTAAATTATGAACTTCATATTGATCATGTAGTTTCGGAAGCGCTTCGTACTTTGGGGTTTGTGATAAGACAATGTAAAGTATTTAAAAATTGGAGAACGCTAAAAACCTTTATTGTGCACTAATCCGTCCTAAACTTGAATACGCTTCTATAGTTTGGCGGTCCCAACCTCAGTCACACTTAATTCCTGTGGAAAAGGTACAAAACAAATTGTTACGAAATCTATATTTTATAAAGTACAAAACATATCCTGACTATAATATCATTAGATCTGCACATATGCGAAAAAAGTTTGAAGTGCCAAGCTTGGAAAGCAGGAGTTTCACTACATCTCTAAAGCTATGCTATAAAATTTGGAATAATCACATAAATGATGAAAGGTTGGTCTCGCTATTGACTTTAAAAGTGCCTCCTAGGCCTGTGCGTTTCAGTAATTTATTTTTCGTTACCTCGTATTGCACTAGAACTCCGATTACGGATATACTTAAATTAGCAAATCAAGTCTCTTTGCTTTTAGATATTGACTTTTCTTATACATTCTGTAAATTCCGTACTATAATAAATACATATTATTATTATTCACCATGATTATAAAAAATTTGTTGAAGACTTCGTCCGCTGGATAGTTTTTTTTCTTTCCCTTTTTTCTCGTTTTTCTTTACTTTCTCTTTTGCTTAGTTCGAAATTATTATATTGATTAATTAAATTTGCACTTTATGTAATTAGGCCTGTGCCTGTTTAAAGTGAATAAATAAATAAATAAATAAAGAAAGAAAGAAAAATCATCGACTATATGGGATACTCAAATTTATAAAATTAGCCTATGCCACCAGGAATGCAGGTAGTGAAGTTACAGGCTACACTCCATCTTTTTTAAATTTTGGCCGAACTGTTCCTGCCCATGCGGATTATTATTTTCGGTTAGAGAATTTAAAAAGGAAAGATATGTCATTAGAAACAGGCGAACAGTTAGTTAAAGATATCAATCAGCTATCTCCTCTTTCTAACGAAGTTGTTCAATGTCTTAATCAGGCTTATGAAAGAAATAAACATTATTATAACTTAAGAAAACGATCTATGCATTTTAAAAAGGGTGATATAGTTTCGAAACGTAACATGGTACTTTCAGATGCAAAGAAGGGTTTTGCAAAAAAACTAGTCCCAAAATATATAAAAGCGAAAGTAGCTGAGGTCACGGGTTCTGCTACTTATAGGTTGGTAGACTTAAATGACAGAAACTGAGGCATCTGGCATATAAGAGATATTAAACCTGGAACTAATCATCAGCCAGATTTAATAGAAAATGAATTAAAAATTCCATTTAAACTTGTAAATAGCTAAGTAGAAGTTTATAGGTTTTTTTTATTTGCTAGAGGTTGATATTTCTATTGGATTAGGTTGTTTAACCGAAAGGCTGTTCTAACTTATTGTCATAGAGTTGTGGCATAGCACTCCTCAATTGAACTGTGTTCTATGAGGTGCAGTTTTGTATTCTGAAGACTTCTGTCTAACATGACTAAAGATCTTAAATTTTAGATATTGTCCTATGAGGTGCTGTCATTGGTTTTCTCTTAAATATTTTACCCCGAGAGTAAAGTTAATAATTTGCTGTTAAATAAAAAGTAGCATTATAAAATGGACTATGCCTCCAAAGCTAATTCCTTTTCTTTAGCGGAATTTGCAGAAATGTTTCATCTCTGGGAAGGAAATGAATGATATAATTCTAGATACATTAGATTTTGTTTTATAATAAGATAAGGAATGTGGCTTAAAATACTTCCAATAGTAACAATTCATATTTAGAGTTTTCTTTTGCTTCATCAATAGATAAACAGTTATTGTAAATAGATAGTTAGTAGTTAATATTATCATGAAAGATTAGTTGAAGTTAACGAATTAACAAATCTTAAGAATGTAACAATAGGAACCTCACTCAATTGTCTAGATGGAAGGATATCAATATCGTTGCAATTTGTTGAAAGGGGACAGTGTAGCAGTACAGAGCTTAGCTACTATAAGGAATAATAATAATAATAATGGTGAGGCACTAACACCCCATGAAGGAGCTTGGCCTGCAAGGCGGAAGGTCAGAGCTTCCGTATCCTTGCTATCACACCCGGCTGTCGCGTGTCAAATTCATGACACGTGGTGATGTGGTGAGCATCACGCATTAGACAACCCATATATCTAATACTTACTATATTGCTAGCGGCTATGAGTGGGAAACTCACCAAGGAAGTGAGACAGACAACCAACTCTTCAATGTATAACGGTGAGCGGTGCGCAAGGGCGGCGGCGTCGTCCGCCCAATGGGGAAGTGGTCAAGTTTAAAATTCGCTTCTAAAGGCGGAGTTCGAATTCCCACGCATGCGCACGAGACGCGTTATACTCTAAGTGAGACTATGTCGGCGCCGTAATGTTTTCTAGCGTTCCGAGGCCCTACTAGCAATATATGTGTATTATATATATGAGACAACCGCATTATTACCTCTTACTCTTGCGAACGCAGGTTCCCAATTATTTAAAGCGACTGGGTAGGCCGCCCGCCAGGCATCGATCTGGGATTTGAACTCCAGACTTCAGCGCCGCAGTCCGATGCTCTAATCACCGAGCCACGCTGGCGCTACTATAAGGAATACATTTGGATAATATAAAAACCTGATAGTTAGGTAACTTAAAGTACAACAGAGAAATACAGGTTGCATACTTTTCCCACAGACCTATTTAGATAATTCAAGTGGCTATGTTCACATTTTAGAAAAAATAATAAAAGAGAAACCACTTTCTGTGTTTTTGCAAAAAAAACAGAAAGAGGCTTCTCGGCGTCGTCAGAAAAATACAAGCAATTCACAAAATCCCAGCTTAAAAGGGATAAACATTGCGATTATAAGGTTTTTAGTACAGTAAAGTTGGACAAAAAATTTCCAAACCCAAGAATTCAAAAAAACTAAGGGTAGACTGTCATAAGTTGTTCATTACCCTTTGCTTTAAATGTGGTAAAAATTCTCCGCCACCATGGCTTCGGGTTTTGTAGGGGGGTGGGGGAAGTGTCAAAACAGTATGTTTTCCAAGTTTTTTACAAATATCTCAGAAAGCCTTCAGTTTAGAGCTTATTATATTCTATAAACTGTTAAAGTACGTTAAATTTCCAACAAAATTCGTCCTATATACGTTTTTGCTGCGCCCAATAGTTTCGGAGATATGGAGGGGGTAAAATGTAGTTATTCAGTTATTCCGTCTTTTATGATGCTAAAGAGGGTCGTATGAATGGGTAGACTCGCGTTATGGTCACGTTTGACCAACTACTCTTTGGCAAGGCCCACGAAATGGTAGCCAGTGCCCCTACCTATATTTCCTTGAAATCACTGTTCATCCGGCTTGGAGGGTTCCACCTTCTCTTTTCTTTTATAAGATCAGTCCGATCAGTAGGCCACATAATGGTTGGAAGTAGTTTGGAAGAGGTGTGGAGGCAAGTTTATGCCATAAACAGCATCTCATGATGATTGGGAAAGCATATTCCAGAATTATCTGTGGCCTGTTCTTAATTCAAGAAGCTCTGGCGGTTTTCATTGAGACACAGAATCCAGACGTCCAGAAGGAATAGTTGAAAGCACTGTATTCATCATTAATTTCGTGTGAAATGGGCCCTGATGAGATAGTGGGATCGGCTGCAGTCAAGAATTTGGTACGAACTGTGGAAGAACAACTGAAGAACTCCAAGGAGAGTGGTAGAACACAAAAATTGTGGATCAAATTTATTGAAATATTGAATCTTATAAAGATGTTAATAAAAGCAGAAAGAAGCGAGGATTTTTATCTCCATCTCCACTGCGTGGAACAAATGCTGCTTTTCTTTCATGTCACAGGGCACCTCAACTACGCTAACACAACTCATTTGTACCTGCAAGATTGCCTGCAGCTTTTGAGAACTCTGACAGACGGTAAATTTGTGTTAATGAGAGCGATGAAAACAAAAGGTGGTTTTATCGATTGCAGATGGATCACTGCATCAACGATCGCTGCATGGGTGAAATCGATGCCTGCAAGCCCAAGGGTTGTCAAAGCAATTGAGAGATTTGCATCTGTTGATTCGGCTTCCTCAGGGCAACGCGTAGAGTTACGTGATGCAAACCAACAAAATGCTAAGCACATACAGCTGTCTTTCCTTTACACAGGTATCTTGGCTGATTAGAAAACAAATTGTTATGACGCCCGTGATATTGGATTATCTGTAATACAAGAGATCGAAGGGATGAAATTCAGTGAAATCCGTTTGAAAAGAAAATACACTGTCAAAACGTTAGCAGCCGTGACAAAGTCTGTCAACATTCGAAATAACACCACTCACGTCAATCCCAAGCAGATGCTTCACCGTATGGTTTGTATTTTGAGAATGGATGAACAGTTAATAGAAATATTTGGCTATGAACTATATATTATATCACTGCGATGAAAGTGGTTTGATGAGGAAAGACACCAAATCGTCCATGCTGAAAGTGTTACCTTGTTAAGGAACTGCTCCATCTGATGATGAGATGACACACGGGATATTGTATGTTGTAGATGGAGGGCACCTTCTACATCGCGTTGTTTAGCAACGTTCAAGATGATATGCCAATAATATTGGTGACTACGTTTTGTCCCATTACGGAAATGCTGCCGTCGTGTTCGATCATTACAGTAAACAGCTCAATACAAAAGATGAGAAACATCTGCGAAGGCCTCGCTCAGCCATCAACGTAGATGTGAAAGTAGAAAACCTTATTAAGTCATTTGTCATTTCTCTGTCTGCCTATGAAGATTTTTTGTGTCACATACCTACTTTAAGATACGAATTGTATACCTATTTCAGATGTAAGTAGGAACATGAATTTAATATATTAAATTTCTTTCTTATATTATCAAAATCTTTGGGTTTTTTTTTATAGAATCCATCTCCTCTCTGTGTAACAGTACACTTCAACAAAACAAAATAATTCGATAAGTTAAGCAACTTTTCTACTATTTCCGACGGAATAAATAAATTTTACCCCTCCATATCTCCGAAACTATTAAGTGCACCAAAAACAGGTATAGGAGAAATGTTGTTGGAAATTAAACGTTTAACGGTTTATAGGGTACAATAAGCTTTAAACTGAAGGATTTCCAAAAAACATACTATTTTAACATCCCCACCCAACCACCATCCACAAACCGACGCTATAGATGCGCATTTACAGCAAAGGGCAATGAACAGCAGCCATTATGTGACCTACTGATCCTCTAAAAGGGAGGAGAAAGTGGAACCCTCCAAGCCAGATGAACAGTGATTTTAAGGAACTATCGGTAGGGGCACTGGCTACCATTCTATGGGCCTTGGCAAAGAGTGGTTGGTCAAACGCGACCATAACGTGAGTCTGCTCATTCATACAACCCTCTTCAGCATCATAAAGGACGGAATAACTGAATAACTAAATTTAACCCCCTCCATATCTCCGAAATTGTTAGGCGCAGCAAAAAATGTATAGGACAATTTTTTTTTGAAATTTAACGTACTTTAAAAGTGTATAAAATATAATAAGCTCTAAACTGAAGGATTTCCGAGATATTTGTAAAAAACTTAGAAAACATTCTGTTTTGACACTTTCACCCAACCCCCTCCCAAAACCCGACACTGGCGGTGGAGACTTTTTACCACATTTACAGCAAAGGGTAATGAACAACTTGTTACAGTCAGACCTTAGTGTTTTTGGATTCCCTGGTTTGGAGCTAATTTTACTGTACTATTTAATTAGTAAATTCTACAATATATTAAGGAATAATATTTTTTCAGGCGAATAGAATTAATCCATTGAGCAGTTTCTCGCTAGAAAAGCAGTTATTAGTAAGCTGGTAGGTAGGAAGTAAAGTATTTCTGTGGTCTTTGCTCTTAAAGAGACAATGAATATCATAATAAGGTGGAACGTTATCTTCCAGGGTTGTAGCGAAGCCTTATGGAAAGGAATAACCTAGAGCCACTTCATTGGTTAGGCGATGGGGTTCGTTCCAGTTACATAGAAATTTAACTCGATGGGAAAGGTAGCAATAACCTGCACCCTGGATTGTTTATTAGGTTAGTCCTAAAAACTTTGGGAATATTTAAATGTTCTTCGATTAATTCATAACGTAAAATATGTCATGTTATTACCACATATGGGCATAGGCCACTGTATTAACAGTTAATGACTTCATAATAATTTAATAGACCCGCTTGGCGCCAAGCTGGCAAGTCAGGTTACCATTTCACAATCGTCAAATTATAGGGGTCTAATGTCATAAAGCAGGCATCTAACAAATAATGGGCATTTCTTATACTTTGCATATGTGAATTGAGTTAAACGGGAAACCCATAAACAATATCAATTAAAACTATAAAAAGGTTAAGAGGGTATAAAGGGTTCTTTAGATTTATCTTACCTGAAAATGGTTGAATGTTAATGAACTATAAAAAACTTTATTAAAATTATAACTTACTTATTCAATGAAACATAAGCAATAGTAACTTTAATTTATTATTTCTATGTCAAGTACACCTTAAAAATTGCCATACGGATTAACTGTTTATCATGTTAAGCTTCCATTTGACGGAATATGATGTGTGAAGTATAGAATTGAATGTAAATTTGTATATTACCGAAAAAATTAACAATTTCAAATAAATTGATGGCGCCCAGTACATTTTGTTTAATAAACTAAGATCTTTATGCGAAAGTGATGTAAACTAAGATCCCATACTTATCATACCCTTATCGCAGCCGACTATTGAGCTAGTCGGAGTTGAGTCTTCTAAGGTAGGTTACAATAGTTGGCACATTATTAACCTTTTCAAAATCCCATTTTTGCTAGCTTAATTATTATTATTGTAGAGTTTAACATTACAATAAAGATTCACAAAGCTGATAGCACAGTTAGCACAGAATAAATTCGCTAACTTTTTCTGTCCACTCTACTGGTTGATTCCTCCTGCACGCTGAAATCGCGCGCTTCTGCTTAAGTATCTTTAAAATGGCAGCTGCTCCAACCTCAAAGAAATCCAGTTCGCTTCAAAAAACTGTGTAAATTGCTCCAAAACAGAACACAATAGCACCAGACTTGGATAAAACCACCGTACCGAATTGACAACTATCTATTAGCACTCAAGTGACTGATTCACAAAACAAATTTTACAAGAAACGTCACATAAAAGACAAAGCAAATTCCCCGTCGATTAAATTGGCGTAGTATTTTGAAAATTCAGCGTCGCCATGTATTGGTCGAAATTTATGTAATATCATGTGCAAACTGACGCTCAAAAATAAAATGAAGAATTTCCTGTCGTTAATTTGAAAGGATGCATCAGTTAATTACAGAAAACCTTAGATCTACACATAAAACTAATTGTACCATTGTCTTCAGTGCATTTCGAAGCACAAATGCCCTTAATTTCACTCAGATCCGCTCTGGTCACATGTCGAACTGATTTTAGCACGAATAGTGTTATGCCCAGCCTCAAACCTAGATATACTGCCGAAAACATAGTGCCACAACCTTGCTGCACTTGTGTGAATATTATCTACCAGAGGGGAAGTGACCTATAGTTGTTACATGAACTTGGGTCCCCTTTTTAAATATCGGCAGAATAACTGTTACTTCCCAGTCTTGGCACGGTTTCCGCCTTCCACGCTTCATTTATTATCTCCAGTAGACATCTCTGCTGCTCCTTCTTTAGTCTTATCTATTGCTCCCGTCCGTTCTTCTTTTTACTCCTTCTGTCTTTTTCTTCTTGATGTGCACCATCCCTCTTAAGTGGTTCTGTATCTACAGTTCGCTTTCGATCGTCATCTAATAACTATTTGAAATAGTTTCCCATCTCTTTATCACCTTGTCGTTGCCTGTGATCACATTACTATTTTGAAAGTAGCTTTGGAGTGGCCTTCGTTGATCCCTTTGTCGACCCTTTAGTACTCTGCAAAATAGTTTCTGGTTATTATTGTAACTGGCTTCCATTTTATGTTCAAATTTCTTCCATGTCCTTTATTTTGCTTCTAGCACTTTATTTTTGCATTACTTCTCTGTTCTTTATACATGTTATAGTTATAGTATATAGCATTTGTTCTTAGGTACTTTTTATAATTTTTCTGCCTTTCTCTGATCCAGCTCCTCTGACCATCATGCCGTTTGCTTTCTTTTTAAAATTACCTAACTTTACCACAGCTATGCTCCATGGCAGTCAATAGTAGCTCTTTGAATTTACCCTATATTCTTTAAACTACTTTTGCGTTTTCACTTTCCCTAATTTATGTACATCTATTTTCTTACCCACTGTGCCATTGTTGCTCCTCCATTGTTCTATACACTGTTAACTTCGCCCTTACTAGGTAGTGACCGCTTTCATCTCGGAGCTTCTCTTTGCTCTTACATACTGGATCTGCCTCTTATTCGCATCATGTACTATGATGCAATGTATTGCTGACCCTTCTTGTCTGCAGGGCATCTCTCTAGTGAACCAATGTATGGATGTTTGGTGAAACATAGTATTACTAACTATGCAGCATTCTATTAGCCCTACTTGTAATTCTTGCCCCTGTTTATAAACGGCTGTATAATTTATTACCAACGGATAGCTCATGAATCGGAGTTATGTTCAATTGATCACTCAGATATACATTAAAATTAGCATAGAAACACCCTAGAAGCATCCTTAGACAGTTTATTTTGTTTAGCTACAGTTACAATTAACGAAATTAAATGTATATTATAAATACATTAAACCATATTTAGTAACGCGGTTTCGTCCCTGGCACGCCGGCAACCAGTTCTGCATCGCTGGAAACAGCCGGTTCTAACTCGCAGGGAGGTCGCGCTGGGACCTCGAATTTCTTTCGGAGGCCGTCTCGGGGATCGGAACCGGCTTCGGGCACGTCGGCGTCGGCGCTGTCGATTCGTAACTGTCAAAATGCCGGATTTGTTTACGTTCTACTGAAAATACAGAAGCAAAGTTAGAGTAATTATTGTATTTCTCACTAAAAACGCGCAATTATGATTATCGCCGGGGTCTCGGGGAAAATCGTCGCGTAGAAGCCGTTCTTTGCTCAACAGCCGGTCTTCGTCCCACGAGTGGCAGGTGCTTCGGTGCGGTTATAACCTCGACAGATTCGGACTCTATGAAGATGCTACCCTAGGTGATTTACGGCTTCTAGCGTAGCAGGAAACTTCGTGGTAGGTTGCTAGTTCTGTAGTCATAGAGGTTAATACAAATTTAGCTTTCCAGGTATAATTTTACATTGTGAAACGAAACGGAATAATTCGAGTTAGTATTTTAATGATCATTGCAGTCCATTTAGTTAGCGAATTAGATGTTCAATAGTTATATTTCTAGTGCATTCTGATTATACATAATGCACGCGGGAATATTGCAAGACTATTCCTCGAAGAATGACATCCTTTGTATACCACACTATTCAGTTTTTAAGAGATATCAGTTTTCTTTCTGAAATTTCTTGTGTACCTAGCTGGTTTGTTCTTCTTCCCGCAAATACTCGATATTGCACTTGTGCAAATACCAGATTATTGCACTAGTGCAAAATATTCGCTGTATTCGTCTCTGATTCGTTCAAATTTTGAAAATTGATTGATGGGATTGGTTTATATTATCTGAGGGGAATAGTCTCGAGGAATCACCAATTCGAGCTAACTTCAGGAAGTTATCTGGGTTTATTAGGCAAGCGAACTGCATATTCCCTAGGAATCACCAACTCTAACCAGCTTCTGGGCAGGTCCTCCTGGTGAAGCCGGGTGAAGGTATCGGGACGGAATAATAAAAATGGTTATATTTATGATGAACGATGAACATGTTGGCCAGCGGAGTACCGAGACTTAGTCTCTCACCTCCTTCATCTGATTTGGTCTCTTGTTGCTGGAATGTTGAGCGCTGCTTCAGCAGCGAGCTCCTTGAGTTGGCTGAGGCCGAGCATCTTAAGCTTTTTACGGCTTGAAGATAGTGGCGACGTACTGGGCACAGCTCAGGAAGGCGGAGACAATCTCGGCACCGGATGTGGCGGCGCTGATGGCAGTCAGTACCTTTTTCGCAACTATGGCAAGTTGCAAAAAATCAACTCTGTTCAGCAGCCCCAGGAGACTGACGAAGTCGAGGCTCGGGGAGCTGGTGGTGTTAGGAACGGGCCTGGGCGGGGGATGCTGCTGGAGCCGAAGGGACGGCGGGTGTGGCTGCATCGGTTGAGGTTGCGGTGGCGTAACTTCGGGCTGGCGTTGGAGCAGTTGAAGCGGCGGCGGCGGCATAGCTGCGAATTGACGTTTCAGCGGCGTAGCTGCGAGTTGGCGGCTTTGGAAAGGCCTTACAGCCCTTGTAGTTTGCGGGGTGGGCCCCCGGGCAGTTTGCACACGTGGCCAGCGTGTCCCTTGACTTGGAGCAGGCGCCGCTTGGGTGCCCTTCTCCGCATTTCACGCACCTGGGGGCGGCGTGGCAGCAACGTTGGGCGTGCCCGAAGCGCTGGCAACGATGGCACTGTCCGACGCTGGTTCTGCATCGCGGGGATTTGACGGAGACCCGCAGGTGCAGTACCTCCTTCAGGTCGAACATCTTCTTGGCGGCGGCCGACTTCACCAGCTGCACCAGGACAAGCGGGATCGGCTTTCTGTTCCTGCCGATGCACATCCGAGTTACGGAAGTGATCTCAAAGTTCTCAGGCTTCGCGCAGAGATCGGCCTTTACGTCAGCGACGTCGGTTGCTCTGGAATGCCCCTGATGACCACGTTCAAGGGCTTATCCTACGTCAGCTGGTACGTGTGATACGGCACCTTCGCCTCCGTGAGGTAGGCCGTCATCTTCCTGTAGTCCTCGGTGGTTGAGGGATAAACGCTGATGCCATCGACAGTCGCCCTGGCTTTCACGTAGCCGATAAACTTTTTGGCGAACGTCGCCGAGAGGGAGACCCAGTTCTGCTTTTCTCGGATAACAACTGGCGGTACTCGCTGTCGTGGCTGGTGTTGTTGGGGCTGCTGGTCGTCGTCGTCTCCGTCGGACTCCCCCAGAGCTTCAAAGCTGTTCGGCTGCTCGAATCGGGACTTTTGAGCTGGCTGCGGGGGCGGCGTTAGGGGACGGCGACGGGGAGGACGTTGAAGCAACGGCAGCGCTGGCACTGGTCGGTAGATCGGAGGCCGATGGAGCGTTGGAGGTGATGTATGCTTCGACCAGCTTCGACCTGCTGATCGTGAGAGCTTCTTCCACCATCTCATGGACGAGTTTATCAATCCGTTCTGGCGACGCGTCGGGGAGATCCTTCACGGTTTCTTCCCGGAAAAATGCGGTGTACTCGATTCGGATGGGATTGATTCTCGCCTCGATGTCGTCGATGGCCACCTGGGGGAGACCCTTGTAGGGGTCGGCGAAGTCCATACTGTTGTTGGAATATTCTTGTTGGAGACTATCCTTTTTATTATAACGTCTTATTTGACCATTCTTTTTTACAAAGGCAGCTGCAAGACTCCGCCACTGCGGAGCACGCGGAACCAACGACCCGAAGGTCTGGACTCAACGCGTGCTCTTGGACTTTGAATTGCAACTGCTGGCACTGGAACTGGAGCTGCGCAGGCTGGGACGTCTGCTCGCTGCGGTTGCTCTGAACGATCTCTTCGGTTATACTTACGGGCTCTGCACTTGCTTTTATATGTCCCATGACCTCTTATCACCGCCGCTGCGAACATTCCTAAGCGGGAAGGACAGCGCGCGGCTCGCCTTTGCGCTTCTTCCGTTATCTCCTTGGGACAACGACACCTCGTGTTTAGTGATAACGCTCAGATGGGCGCTGTACAAATTTGCATATATTATTCAATATTTGTTTAACCAAATTCGTACGGAAGCTAGCGTTACATACTTATCTACCATACGATTGAATACTTTTATTTCGTGAGAAGCTTTGAAATTGATAATTAATGCCATTTTAACGAATATAAACAATTTCATAACACTCTAGAAGATAAAAGTATTGCATCATACTGAATAATTTTATCGTATTTGCCTACATCGTTAGTTATACATATACAGTCTGTTCTACAAAAAAGGCCTCGCCTTCTAGCAACTTTATTATTTATTTTAGACCCAATAAACCTTATATCAAATCAAATGACACATAAAAACCTACATTTTAACACAATCAAAAAAATTTTATCTTCAATTGTTTCAGAGTGGTGACGTCACATCCAATTTTTTTAAATAACACTGTATATATTTTTTTACATTTTCTGGTAGAGGTTTTTTTTCTCTTTTCAACAGTATAAATATTTCATGCACTTGCATAAGAAAATTTTAGTGAAAAATTACAAAAACTTTTTCACAGTGGGAAGCCATGATACAAAACTATAAACAAAAGCGTAACTCGGAAAAACAAAACAAATAGTAGACAAACGCTTTAACTGTCAGATTTCAGAATAATCTAAAGTGTTTTCTTGTATTATGCTCTTATGCTTTAATATTCAAATCAAAATATGGCCAGGTTTACTAACAATGAAATGGTTGACATGTTGCAAGTATTCTTTGAATGCAGGAAAATAGTATTTATCAAACACGGTATCCCGATAGACAGGCTCCTTCCCGGCGAAAATTTAGTAAATTAGAAGAAACGTTAAGGAATACGGGTTTCCTAAAGAAAATAAAGAGAGACCGCCAAGTACGAGATGAAAATTTGGAGTTGGATATTTTGTTAAGTGTAGAGCAAGATGCAAATACTTCAACAAGAGAAAGTGCACATAATCTTCAGGTGTCATGTAGTACAGTACATCACATTTCAAAAAAACATAATATTAAACCATATAAGGTACATTTAGTGCAGAATTTAGAAGCAAATGACCCTCCACGTCGAATTGAATTTTGTAATTACTTTGTAAACAGACAGCAAGAGGATCCTAATTTTTACAGAAAAATATTATGGTCTGACGATTGGACATTTTCCAATAATGGTTTATTTAATAGAAATCATCACTATTATTGGAGTACAGAAAATCCCAGAAATATTAGAGAAAATCGCTTTCAAAGAAGATTTAGCGTTAATGTATGGTGTGGGATTTTAAACGGAAGGTTGTTAGGACCTTACTTTATTGACGGAACTCTAAATTCACTTAGATACAACTAGTTTCTACCAAACCAATTACAGGAATATTTGGAACAATTGCCTCTTGCAGAATTTAATAACGTCATTTTTCAACAAGATGGTGCGTCTGTCCATAATTCTCTTATAAACACTAATTTCCTAAACTAAAATTTTGGACAGAATTGGATTGGCACAAATGGACCAATTCAGTGGCCAGCTAGGTCCCCAGACTTAACTCCCCTTGATTTCTTTTAGTGGGGACACCTTAAGGACCTTGTTTTCGTTACACCACCAGAAAATATTGATGATCTCAGAGTAAGGATTAGAAATGCTTGCCAAAGCATTCCTCAAGATATGCTTATAAACGCCGCAAGAAGTGTTAATAGACGATGTCAAATTTGTATTGTCAATAATGGTTTACATATCGAACATTTGTTATAAATGGTTAGTTTTTTGTGTTCCCTTTTGTAAATAAATATTGTTTTGTTTTTCTGAGTTACACTTTTGTTTATAGTTTTGTATCGTGACCTCCCACCGATAAAAAGTTTTTTAATTTTTCTCGAAAATTTTCTTATGTAAGGGCATAAAATATTTATATTGTTGAAAACAGAAAAAAAACCTCTATCAGAAAATGTAAAAAAATATATACAGTGTCATTTAAAAAAATCATGTGACATCACCACTCTCAAACAATTGAAGATCTCTAGGTTTTTATGTGCCATTTGATTTGATATCAGGTTTATTCGGTTTAAATTAAATAATAAAGTAGCTAGAAGGCGGGGCCTTTTTTGTAGAACAGACTGTATATTGCCATAAAATAGTCTTGCACTTGAGAAATGGTGTTATGGCATTGGTGTAGCTATAATAAATGTATGTGCCAATACACGTTACACTCACAAAAGATAAAGATGCAAGCAATATATGGCATTTATATCAATGTTATATCAAACTGAATAAACACTAAGGGAAAGCTTTCTTTCCAGAACAACTGATTTATCAAAACAGATCAAAAACGCAGACAATGTCGATCTCCGTTCACAGCATTTATGTAAAATCCAGCAACTATCAAATCGTGCATCGAGGGCAAGCCCCGCAGACAGGCTTCAATTAGCTGAACTTTAAAAACCGCAACCGTCCAGAAGGTTAGGATTTTGAAAAATGTAAAATGTTCTTCTAGAATTTCTGCATGTTGCTTCCAGGGAACAGAAAGCATACCTAGAGCAGGTTTGAGCTCTAAGGTGGTCCATAAAAGGTACTACAAAAACAGGAAATAGTTGAACTAACTTATAAATTGCTAAATCTGGAAACGTACCTCTCCAGGTTGAAAGACAATATTTTAAATGTGGATTATATCTACCTTGCTTGTTAACCAAATTTTAGTGGGTGGTTGAACAACGGCTTGATGTACTTTCAGGAAATACGTAAACAATTTGTCAGGACATTTTCAAATTGTACGAATGTACGGCTATTAGAGAATTTTTTTCTAAATTACGACTTCGTGTGTATTAAGGTTTTTCACATTTTTTCGCTTGAATTTAGTAACATCGAATTCTATGCAAACTTTTAATGACTTTTAGCGCACGCTTTTGTTGGCTTGGGCAAGCTCGGCCAGAATTCCTGGAAGCATGGGTGCAGGTATCGATTTTGTCTGAAATCGCGTTCTAGAATATTCCACGAGTTGTATTAAACGAACAACGCCCATGAGTGCGAGGGAGAGAAAATGAATTGTTTAGCGCGGTTTCCCTCTGGCTGGTGCACAAATGCAGCAGCTCCCTTCCCGTTTCTGTTTTTTGCCTGCGGCGTGGCGTGAGTTGGCATTGAGCATCCGGCTCGTGAAGAGAACAGTGAGTTTTTGAGATGCGCAGCCAGCGGCGTTGTTTCTTTGGAAGGGGGGGGGGGTGCGTCCGCTGGGCGCTTGTAAGATTTTTTTACTGTGTTGTTTTTGTGTGGATGTTTTGGAGCTTGAAGGGAGTCGGGTGTTATGGTGGCGCTTCTTCAGTATTCTACCAGACACTTTTGGTCCATCAACCCATCAACCCCTTGTGGGAATTATTTCCGAGAGCGATTACCCCTGGGCGAATTTAAATTCGAGGTTTGTCGTATTTCGTTGCATCATCGCTTCTTGTTTGGGAGCCTTGAGGGACGGCACCATCTTAGGCCCAGCTTTGAGTTTGTTGGAGCCACCCGTTTCATTCCGCGACTTTAAGATGCAAGCCGCTGCGCTGGCTGGACGTCGCTTCAAACACCTCAGGCAAAGCTATGTGATGAGGTATTGTACTAGTCGTAAGCTGCCCACGCTAAACATGAGTGCGCGCTAAATTAACACTTGTTGTGCACCCCCTTTGTGCATTAAACAGTGCAAACACCATTGTTATATACAGGGCCTTCTGCCAACACTTTTTCTGTGCGGTAAATTGGCTGTCGCTAAACATGAACGTGCGCTAAATTAATATTTGTTGTGTTAACATCCTCCATTTTTATCGCCCCTTATGTACTAGCCATTATTGGTGCACCGTTGTTAAGTATTCTATTTGTGTATCTTCGTTATGTACTCCTTGAAAGACAATAGACTCACTTTTCAAACGTCTCCGGTGCATTTTTCTTTGTGTTGCATGTAAGATTTTAGAGTAAGCCATCTGTAGTGTCGTCGGCCGATTGGCGGCTAGTGTACGATTGATGTAAAGCGGACCCTGGACGATCCGTTGAGCGTTAAGGTAGGTTCAAGCACTCCGGCTGCCGGCTTCAAGCAGTCTCAAGGCTGCACCATATTCTACCTCGTTTAGTTTTGGGTTTCTGCCAAGTGGCCGTTGCCCTTGTGTTATCTCGTGTTGGACCACTCCTAGCTTCACTGAGTTTAGTCCTCACCTCTTGTTACGGGCTGGGCGGCGGTCCTATGTGAGTTACATTCCGAATTTGAGAAATATCGTACGCGCTAGTCGTCTATCTTTTTTGTGGCTTTTCGTAACTACCGTTATGAGCTGGCGCGTTGTCCTAAATGTCGTTTTCGACCCGTAACAAATTGTATAATAATGTAGGCATTAGCTACCATAGGTAAATATTTATTGCCCTACATACATACATACATTATGTAGTAAGTAAGTAAGTTGTTTTTTATTTTAGTAATACATAAAATTTTTGTAAACTAGATAGCTATATGTTTTTCAAAACTCTGTGGTTGAATTAAAGTCTTAAATAAAGGTGCGATGTTCGTGCTTTTTTGTTAGTTAAAAATGCTTTCGTTATTTATTGTTTAGCAATAACTACCATCACAGTTCTATTCATCCTATTCAACTAAATTATTACATTGTTGAAGTCTTGCTAAACAGCTTTAAGGTACTTTATTTAGACATAAAACTCAAATGTACTCGTATAATAAAGGGTGTTTCAGTTTTAACTTGAGTGTTTGAATTTTGCGCTTCTTTTGGGCTGTTTAGACAAGTAAAACCTAGAGACCAGACATTTTAATCATGCAGCGTTTTACAACAGAAAAAGGTATAGGAATCGTGCAAACCTTTTACGAATATTCGCGTTCTGTTGTAAATACGATTCGTAAACTTCGTATAGTTTTTAATGGCAATCATGTGCCAAGTAACACCACAATTTTCAACCTACTCAATAAATTCTAGGTATCGGGTTCAGCTCTTGATGCAGAGATGAAGCTACCGGGTCGTCCTGTTCGTTTAAACAGAATTCGTTTTTAACTTTGAAGAAACATCTGCAGGGTCGCAGAAAAATGAAGAAATGGATATTTGTTCACTCGCCATGCCTTCGGCTATTAATTTCGATATAAAAATACGATCCGCATATCTATTTTTCAACAGAATAATGGAAAAGAGTCAAACAAGTGCTTCCGTGGAGGAATCTCGCAGTCGCGTGATAGTCTATCCTATATAAAATCGATATTTGGAGCAGGCAGTAAAATCGATGTGTTAGAAAAGCCTGGATTCTAAAAATTTGCGATGCACGGCACAACTTAATACGGCTGCTACCGTTGTATTTGCAAAAAACCACAATACACGCGATTACACCAACATAATAACTTACGCAATCTTCATTCCGACACAATAAAACACTTTCAACTAAATTTCGTTACTTCTAGCTGCAGCTTGGGAGCCGGGGAACGATGCTACATGCCCGATAAAATGGTAAAACCCAACTGCAGATTGAAAGCCAAATTTGCCATACACAACCTTGATAATTTCTCTCGCGCGGGGTGTAAACACGACGGTCTCTTTGCTGAATCAGTGGTTTGCAACGCTAGACGATTCCTGCCAGAGTTCGGTTATGTTTTTAAACCTTCCATATACAAGTGAAAGGCCCGGCCTGGTCCGAGAAGTCGACGAATGAATTAATTACGACAAATAACTTTCTTCTTCTCCTCCTTCTTCGTCATAGCCTGTTTAAATCCATTTTTGGAAATTCCTTCCAGCGTTCACGGTCCTGTGCTATTTGAATCCACTTTAGTCCACTCGTTTTCTTGAGATCATAGTATCAGCACATAGGTGCTCTTCTTCTTCCTCATTTATTTTGATATGATCTCCATTCTATAATCTTGCGGTTCCATTTGTTTTTCTCAAGTCTAGCCGCATGTCCGGCATAATTCCATTTTAGTTTTTTTTTTTGTAATTGTGATTAAGCCAGATCAGCTATATTTTGCTATACATGGCTGATTGATCTATTTATTTACATGTTGTATTAATAATCACTAATGGCTGCAGCCGCACTAATTTAATACCATTTTATGATAATTGTGTTCATTGAAGTGTATTTATTCACTTGATCATTTTGTATATTATAGTGTTGCACTGATTTTTAATTATCACTGTTTTCTGGTTCGCTGGATAAGAGTAGAACATCCTGAGGAAGTTTTCGCTTGAGCCTGATATGTATATTTTGTCGTCCAGTGTTGTACGTTATTGCACCGGTACAGTTTCTTATGTGTTTGAAATATTTTCTGGCTATGTTCTTCACAAAGTCTCGTATGGTAGGTAGTCCCGCTTCTCGATGAAGTTGAGTGTTGCGTATGTACCATGGTGCGTTGAAAACTATTCTTATAACTTTATTTTGAAAGGTCTGTACTTTTTTCATTTGGGTGTTAGATGCTGCTCCCTATATTTGACAGGCGTAAGTGATTACAGGTCTCAAGATGGACTCATATATCAGCATGCCACATTCTGGTTTAAGTGTCGATTTTCTGTTAATAATTGGATATAGCATGCCCAGCCGAGTGTAAACCTGATTTAACTTTTTGTTTATGTGGAAAGCCCATGTGAGCTTTTTGTCCAAATAGACGCCCAAGTACTTGACGGCGTTATCATCAGGATTCCATTCAATTTGCTGATCGAAAAGAACAAGATTAGGCGGTTTAACAGGTCTGCGTAATCTAAAAATCTTTGATTCGCATTTGGTGGGATTAAGCGTAATACACCATTTGCTAAACCACTCGCTTAGTTGGTTGATGCTATTTTGTAGTTGTAGAGTTGCTAGGAATATGTCCGTGTGTTGTGTTATAAGGACAGTATCATCTGCATACATTGCGACGGTTGAATTAGTGGGTTCAGGTAGATCACGCACGAATATATTAAACAATGTTGGTCCTAATATAGAGCCTTGAGGTACTCCGGCATTGATGTTCTTCTGTGCTGACAAAGTGGTATTGATTCTCACAGAAAAACTTCGGTGTGAGAGGAAAGATTTAACGATGTGTAGTATGTAGCTAGGAACGTTACAGCTGACCATCTTGAAAAGACGTCCATCTATCCAAACACGGTCGAAAGTTTGGGCGATGTCGAGGAATATCGCTACGGTATGTTGTTTATTTTCAAATCCATTTTCGATCAGTTCTGATATACGCGATAATTGCTGGATAGTAGAGTGCTGTTTACGGAAGCCATATTGAAACACAGGTAGTGTTTGGTTATCTGTGAGAAACTGAGTAAGTCGAACAAGGATAATCTTCTCTAGAAGTTTAGCTAAGGTAGATAGGAGACTAATGGGCCGATAACCTCTTGGATCTTTATGATTTTTCCCTGGTTTGGAAAAGAGAAGCACATGGGCATGTTTCCAGATATTTGGGAAATATCCAAGTCTCAAGCAGCCATTAAATACGATGGTAAGAAATGTTGTAGCTTTTTTGGAAGATTTTTGAGAACAACGTTTGGAATGAGATCAGGTCCAGGAGACTTTTTTAAGGAAAGGCTTTTTATTAGTGACCCAATTTCGGATGGGGTAGTAGGATCTATTAACCCAGGACTATCTGGGAAGGTAGTATTTAGCTGTGTTGTAATTTCTTCGGCAAATGCTCTATTGTTTTCAGCAATTGGCGTGGCAAATGTGCCTTCTAGGTGATTGGCAAAAAGGTTTGCTTTTTCTTGATCAGATGCATAGATCTGGTTGTTGACTTCGATATTTGATATTTGAGGCTGTTGTTGTAGGATCCGTTTAGTTGCTAACCACATAGTTGGGTCTCTGGGTTGAAGACTAGCTATGTAATTTCTGTAGCTATCGAATCTATATTTATCTAAAGTGCTCTTTACTTCTCGATTTGCACGATTTAGCTGTGCTTTAATCAATGGGTTCCTTGTTCTGTTCCATATCCTCCTCAGTCTGTTTTTATTATTAATTAACTTTAAAATGCAATCTGGTGGGTTCAAAAAGTTTATTTTACGTTTGATTTGGATTTTTGTGGATTGGTTTATTGCAATTTTTATCGAATTATTGAATTGACTTATGGCAGTGTCAATATCTTCTTCTGATGTAATTGAAGTAGGACAGGTTATTGCTTTTTGCAACACTTCTCTGAACTGTTCCCAATCTACACGACCGTTTATTAATCTTGGTAACATCTGCTTGATCATGGGGGAGTTATGAAAGGTTATTAATATAGGTAGATGGTCAGATTCTAGCTCTGCAATTACCGTTTGCGATATGGGTAGGCAAAAGTTTTTAAGAAGGCAGATATCTAATAGGTCGGGGCGATGATCTCTGCGGTATGGATAATGAGTTGGTTCACTAGGTGCTGAAATCTGAATGGCGTGGTTTGAGAGATACATTTGGAGCTTGATGCCGCTTGGATTATTGCTATTGCAGCCCCAGAGGATATTTTTGGAGTTAAAGTCGCCAATTGCTAGTGTAGGGATATCGCTTTGGAAAAGTGTTGCAATATCTGCTTCCTGTAGTCGCTGTTTCGGTTGTTTATAAACTGCAAAAATGTTGATGCTGGTCTTATTTTTTAGAAGTAATTAATCCCCACTGCTTCGATATTTTGTAGAGTAGGCAGTTCAAGTAGATGAGCGCATATAGAGCGTTTTATGATTATTGCGGCCCCTCCTGAAGCAAAGTGAGTTGCTCGATCTCGACGATATACAAAATATTGTGGTATTTTAAAGTGTTCGTTTTCTGCTAGGTGAGATTCAGTAATAATCATAATATCGACGTTATGTCTGGCTAAGAAGGCTATAACCAACGATCTTTGGTTGGATAAACCACTAGCATTGTAATTTACAATGATGGTGTTAGATAAGAGATTGGGGGAATTATTTGCATTAAAAAGTGAGGGAATAAGTGAAAATAAGAATGACTTGATTTCGTTGTGAAAAGGAGCCAGGAGGTCCCAGATAGACTCAATTAGATTAACAACTGATAGGGAGTTTGGGGTATTAGGAATGCAAAGCTGCGTGTCGTTAGTTGGTAAGGGTCGTCCTGCAGTAGCGTGAGCGTATGTAGTACCAGGAGTAGAAAACTTATATATATATTAGGTTCTCTTCTTGCAGAGTTTGCTGGTTGGGGTTATTTTTCTTATTTGAATTAATAAAATATTGACAGCCTCTGTAATTTGCTGGATGTTCTCCGCCGCAGTTTATACACTGTGGTTTGACTGAAGGTATTTTAGGACACTTTGTGTAGTGATGTGATCCTGTACACTTTACGCATCTAGATGGGAGGTGACAATAATTTTTTGTGTGTCCTAGGCGCTGGCAGTTTGTGCACTGAGGTGTGTCTTTACTACTGCGACGAGGCTCAACACTAATTATGCAGTAGTTTAATTTAGTTAAATTAAAAATGTCTTTGGATTTTTCATTTTTTGTTAATTCGACCGCACATATAGGAATTGGTTGTTTGTTTTTCAGCAGCCTGGTGGCTTTGAGTACTGTAAATTCCTTTACAGATAATTCATTTGCTATTTCCTGTGTTGTGATTGAGACAGGTACGTTTCTTATTACTACTGATAACTTCAAGTTTTCGGGATTGCGAAAGGTGTAATATGTAATTTTCTCTTTGTTATCGTCGTAAAATTTCGTGAGTAGGCGATAATCATCCATATCTGTTAAATTAATGCGGAGTTGTGATCCGTGATTTGTTATTGCGAACTCCTTTTTTACCGTTGATTTGATATCAGAAATTACAGCTTGGCAGTTGTTAGCTCCTTGAAGAAATATCGGAGGAATTTTGCGCGGTTTAGTAGTCACATTTAGCTGTTCTGCATTGTTATCGTCGTTATTGTTCGCTGGGTCAACATGTGCCGGGAGATAATATTTATTTTGACTGAGAAGTTCAGTGCTACTAAAGGAATATGTTTTGTTTTGATTTTCTGAGGGAGGTGAGGTATTTATTTGGCCGTTTAGAACTGTTAGGGTTGTTCTGGCTAATTGTCTGGATGTCTTCCATGGGAGTGTCCTTGTTGAGAAGAAGTGTGGGTTTTTTTATGTATAAGTTTGCCATATTTGATAAAATATTGATAAAACTTGCGGCCTGGCGTAGCCAAAGGCTAGCCGCGTTATTAAGTTAAATTTTACTGCTTTCGGTAATAATAAATTGTATAGCACTTGTAAATAAAAATAAGCAAACCTTACTGTGTGATAGCGATGACACGCAGGTTAAACTATTTCACGTTCAGCGCACTGATAAAATCAACCACTCACGGCGAGGTCTCAGCGTGAACTCCCTCCATTTTAGTTGTGCTATCTTGATGCCTATAAAGTGGGTTGGTTACGGTGTTTGTTAGAAATTACACACACGAATAACTCCACCACTTTTAATATTCTTTATTTACGCAACGGATTACAGACATAAATTAACTGGTTACGGATTTGCTACTATACTATTACAAGTGTGGATCGAATAGGTCTTTTTAATCAGCATACATGTGAACGTTTGTGGATCTGACACTTAGCTCCTGAAACATCCCAAAATGAATGCTTCAGTACGTATGAGATTAATATTAAACATGTGGGAATCTGACCCGACATGTGCCAGACGACCAGAGTGGTTGTTGGGCTAAGACCTAGTACGCAATGCTCCTGTTCAACCCCATCGCTCTGGTTTATATACCCATGTTACACAATTTACACAATATACAAAAAGGATTTTCTATTCTAGTGACAACAATGGTATTGAACTCATAAAACCCAACCGTTGCGTCCCAAGTGAAAGTGAACGCATCCTCCGTTTTGTGAATACAATACCATTGTTGTCACTAGAATAGAAAATCCTTTTTGTATATTGTGTAAATTGTGTAACATGGGTATATAAACTAGAGCGATGGGGTTGAACAGGAGCATTGCGTACTAGGTCTTAGCCCAACAACCACTCTGGTCGTCTGGCACATGTCGGGTCAGATTCCCACATGTTTAATATTAATCTCATACATACTGAAGCATTCATTTTGGGATGTTTCAGGAGCTAAGTGTCAGATCCACAAACGTTCACATGTATGCTGATTAAAAAGACCTATTCGATCCACACTTGTAATAGTATAGTAGCAAATCCGTAACCAGTTAATTTATGTCTGTAATCCGTTGCGTAAATAAAGAATATTAAAAGTGGTGGAGTTATTCGTGTGTGTAATTTCTAACAAACACCGTAACCAACCCACTTTATTGGTGACCCCTGATAACGAATATCAGCAGTGTTTTCGCCGGGTAAATCCACCTTATTGGTGACCCCGGACTAAGAACATCGTAAAATAAACAAATCAGTCCTCAGTGTTATGTACCTCGAATTCATTTTAAATTGGTGATTCTCGACTACGAACTACGCGGAAACAGCATAAATTAGACGATTAAAAACTCGCGTTCGCGACCGGGTAATCGGTAAACAGTGAATTAAAATTAAGTGAAGTCCGCTACGACATTTCACGATGGAAACAGAAGGCAACATATCTGTCACTACCAACAGCGAATCAACAACCAGTTCAATCGACAGAACTAACATCAGAGTACCTCCATTTTGGCCAACAAAACCTGCACTGTGGTTCGTACAGCTAGAAGGACAGTTTGCACTCAACAACATTACGCGAGATACCACCAAATATTATTACGTAAGTGCTAATCTAGACAATAAATATGCCCAAGAAGTCGAAGACATCCTCACCAACCCGCCACGTCAAGACATGTACGAGACGCTCAAACAGGCTCTAATTAAGCGCCTATCCACTTCTCGCGAGCAGAAGATAAAACAACTTCTAGAGCACGAGGAAATAGGCGATCGCACACCGTCGCAATTTTTGAGGCATCTCACGAATTTAGCAGACGGCGAGGTACCAGAGAACTTCATACGTACATTATGGATCGGGCGACTTCCAGATAGCATGCAGGCTATCCTGATGACGCAAGCAAGCAGCAATCTCCAAGCTGTGTCCACCTTGGCAGACAAAATTGCTGAAATCACCCCCAGGACGTTCCAGGTGGCAACCACTGTTTCTCGCGGCGACGACGAGAAAATCAATCAGCTGTGCAAGCAAGTTGCTGACTTATCCCAGCAAGTTGCACGGATGAGCCGGGAAAAACAGCCGCGAAGCAATAGCACACAACGGTACCGTTCCAGGTCGCAGGTTGGGTTTTATGAGTTTATGACACACTTGAAATTCACTAGATTTTTACAGATGCAGTTTTGTATTGTGACTTCACTTTTGCTTCTGATTTAGGAAAGTGTATTTTAAGAAACCCTTTTAGTTCGAGGGACGTTGAATAATTTCTCTCCATTGAATTCCGCGCACAAATCACCTTTTTAACTGCGTGCATCCGTTTGCTAGAAAGTTTTCTAATGGTACTTAAGCTAACTGCTTGCATTTCACAAATATTCATTTCGGACAGGCACTGTTTATTTTATAGTCGAGCTTCCTTTCTTTGGAATTCTTACGCTAACTGTTGACAACGAGTTATTGCGATTTATGGCTCCACTACACCTACATCTGTTATCTTCGTTATTGACCTTATTTTTTCGTTTCTTATTCTGTATTTTCTCGTGATGTTTAGCATTGCCCTTTCCATTGCTCTTTCAGCTATTTTAATCTTTTCTATGTTGTGTTTTGTCGATGTCCAATTTTCTGTTTCATACGTCATTGCCGGAAGAACACACTGTTCGAACACTTTCGTTTTTAGGTGCTGCGCGATTTTGTTGTTTCTTAAGATGAACGCTAATTTTCCGAATGCCACCCATCCCATTCTAATTCTCCTCTTAATTTCTTCTTTTTCGTTGTTTCTGCTTAATTCAATTCTACATATATATTCGTTTACTCTTTCGATGTTGATTCCTTCCACTTGCATCTCAATCTCTGGACCTGGATACATTATTTTGGTTTTAGCTAGGTTCATTTCCAATCCTACTTTTAGTGACTCTCTGTTCAGGTCTTCTATTATGTTTTTTTAGGTCATCTATGTTGTCTGCCAGTAGGACGGTATCGTCTGCATATCTTAAGTTAGTCAGTCGTTCTCCATTGATATTTATGCCTTTTTCGGTCCAGTTCATGTTCTTGAATACGTCTTCCATTGCTAGTGTAAAAAGCTTTGGCGAAAGTGTATTACCCTGTCTCACTCCTCTTCTGAGTGGGACAGGTTTGGTTTTTTCATGTAAAATATACGTTGCTGTTACTTCTTCGTTTAGTTGCCTTATGAGCTCTATATCTCTTTGGTCAATTCTGCTATTTTGCAGTGCTTTATAGACAGCCCAGTGTTCAATGCTGTCAAATGATTTTAGGTAGTCTATAAATGCCATATACAACGGGAATCCGTATTCATTAGATTTTTCTATTAATATTTTAATTGTTAATAGGTGGTCCCTGGTGCTATAGTTCTCCCTGAAGCCACCCTGTTCGTGAGGTTGGTATTCGTCAAGTTTTCTTGTCAGTCTCGTAGTAATTAGTTTTGTCAACAATTTATATATGAGACAGCAGGCTGATTGGTCGATAGTTCTCAAGATTTGTATTCTCTCCTTTTTATATATTAATATTACATTGGCATTCTTCCATGATTTCGGTATTTCGGCATTTTTCAAGCAGATGTTAAGTAGCATTGATGTTTTCATGAGCAGATTTTTTCCTCCTTCCCTTATCATATCTGCTGTTATATTGTCGTTACCTACGGCCTTATTAGATTTCATGTGTTTCAAAGCTTCCTGGACTTCCTCTATGGTTATGTCCGGTTGGTCTTCTGATCCCACATTTTGTATTTTTATTTTTCCTTCCTTTTTTTCTGTTGATGGGGTTTCACTTTAGATTTATACAATTTCGTGTAGAGTTCTTCTACTATTTTCAATATTTCGTCCCTGTCATGTATAACAACACCATGTTTATTACCGAGCGCATATGTTTGTTTTCTTCCTGTTTCTTGTTTGAGGCTTTTCATTCCTTACTTTTTTTGTATTACTTCGTTTATTTGCTTTTCTTGCTCTTGTATTTTTTTCTCTTATCCCTCTTCTCATTTCTTTGTTAAGTTCCTTAAATTCTGCTGTTGTTCTTTTATTTTCTCTCGCTGATATTCTTCGTTTTTCCATTAATAGGCTTATTTTGTCGTTAATATTTCTTTTATGCTTTGTTTTCGGTAGTCTTTTTCGTAGTTCTTCTGCTGCCATACCGATTGCTCTTGTTATTTTCTTGTTTGTGTTTTCTATAATGTTATAGTCGTCTTGTTCAATGGTGTTTAAATTTAAATTTTTATTAATCATGTCTTGAAATATTTCACGGTTTTCTTTTATTTCTTCTGCAGTTAATTTTTTTGTTTGTTTCGCAATTATTTTTCTTCTTTCTAGCTTCTTATCTATAACAAGTGTAGCTCTCACTAGTCTATGATCACTACCGGTGTTAAACGAGTTTAACACCGTGACGTCCTGTATAAATCCACAAGTTAACCTACCTTATCCTAAACCAACTCGCCAAGACGACTGGCACGCTTGGCGTTTGTCTGTCAAATACTCCTTAATGAAAATAATGAAATATCGAGGTCTAGACCAATAACTTTACGGATTAAAATTAACCTAACAAATCTGTGTTAACCTTTATTAGATATTCACCTGCCACATACTTCAAAGCCGCCAATTCGTATTACTTCAAGATTTTCACATGTTCACCTATTGTATCTTCACACATCACTCTATTTCTCAGCAGTTGAAATTTTCCGACTTCTACTCCCACATGTATATTTTCTGCATCGTCACTAATGTTCCACCAAAAAGTTCTTTCCCTTCTTTTGTAATGTACTTGTTACTTGTATCCCGCAACCCAAACTTGTCTTCTTTATTAGTTCTGTTGATAACATTTTTAAATACCATCCTCCATTTAAAATTTTTCCATATTTTAAAATTTTAATTACCCATCTTTTCTCTTGCTTTTAAATTGCACTCGAATGGTAAATTATCCAATAAAACCCTTTTTGGATACCTATAATTTATTTATTCAACATTTCCTCATTATGACGCTATAATTATGCCGATATCAGTTGAATTATATAGGTTATAACTTGTAAGTCATATGTGAGTTGTACATCATAGCTCACGTTGATTTCTCCCTTGTCTAGAATTTTGAAAAAGAGTATTCGTGGTGCCCTGATCCTAATTAATTCTCGACCAACCCTTATTTTGAAGTAGCAGGCAAACCCATTTCAGGTACCCCAAACCGCCCTTCTGCCGACTAAAAGCTAGCTGTAGCAAATCATTGTTACTGGTTGTTTTTTGTTTAAGTACCGTTTTCGCCTGTAACAAAAAGACGCTTATGACGTGTGACCTTTTTTGCCTTAAGCAGCGCTTTCGCCTGTAACTGATCTACTGAATGAAGAATATTTTTTAGGAAGTCTTAAAAGATAAAACCAATAAGAACTGACATGATTCTATAAAATAAATAAATAAAAGTTACTGATTTTCAATTTCAAGGGAACCTTGTCATAATTTAATTTACATGAAGGAAAAATACCAAGTATTTTTTTAAATTTAAACATCAAATGTTATTAAAATAAGTTAAACTAAATGCATGTCCTAACCTGAGAGAGATATACGTGTTATAATAATTAACGGCAGAGTTTTCGTACACAATTTTTAAAGCGACTGGGTGGGCCGCCTGCCAGTTGCCAGATGTGGGGATTGAACCCCGTACCGTGGCATCGCAGCGTGACGCCCTAACCGTTGGGCCACGCTGGCGCATTGAGTTTAAAAGTTATTTTAATAATTCATATGGCTCCGATGTTTTGATTTAATTTAAAATTACAGAAATTTTCTTCTACATATCCACACGCTTGTTCATTCTAGCTATCACTATAACCTATAGTTGATGCTTTCCGTGTATAGTTACAATTAAATTTTTGTAAATCAAATAATTGAGTTTTAATTAAAACAGTTTCAACTACAAGTGCTTAGTGCGAGTTGCTGTGAAATGCAATAGGTTTAAGTGCATATGTATCAGTATTAAATCTATCCATTGGCCATAAAAACTTCAAATGTCTTCTTCTTCTTTTTCTTTCTTCTCTCATAGGCAATGTATGGACCATATTAATAAAAAACGTGTACAAAGTGTAATTAACTTCTTGTTGCTCTAGCTAGATTGCATATAGACCATGAAACCTGGAGTACCTGCAGTTAAAAAAAAGAAGTCAGTGAAACAAAAACATTTTATCAATATAGCAGAAATTCCAATAATTTTACTTCTAGCATGCGATTTTTTATAAGAAAAGAACATTACTTACAGCCACCAATGTAGATATCTTAATATCAATTAGTCCACTAGCACTAAAGATAACTTTTCGTTGTGCCCTTAGTATTATCAAAACAATAGAACGTCTTAAAGTAGGTGAGCATTCCATGTACCATTCAGAATTATATATTGCGTCTGCTACTGCTTCTGCCTAATAAAATATTCGCTATTTACTAATACTGCAGAGCAATTGTAATAGAGTACCTCAGATGACAGATATTCTGCTGCAAAACAATATAAAGAAAGCTGCAGAAGCAAGCCAAAATAGGTAATTCCATGTTGAATTAGCGAGGACAAGTTATCACTGAAATCGAAAATTTAAACGAAGTAATTGATTAGTATTCAAAAGCGTATGCGAAAACTTGTGGAAGTAATTTTACTAAATCAGAAAGGTGAAGGTATTACCACAACATTTTACCTTCAAGAGAAAATACAGTTTTAGCGCTAAACCTAGACGGTTACTGTTCATTAACTGGAACCGTCAACTAGTGATGTTTAACAACGCATGAATTACTGTTGATTCATATAAAATTGGATTTTGAGGTTATATTTGCAAGTACTTAAATGATGTATTATATTTTGTAAAAAATTTCCTGTTGTTCATTAATTTAGTATATAATGTAAAAAGGAACAGTTTTACGAGATTTTGCGTATCATAAAAAGTAGAGATTTTAGATGTACATCGTTACAGTCGCTTTATATATGTTGCAGCGATGTGGTAAAAACAGGGATTTGATCAAATCCCTAAGCGAATTGTTCAATTCACGTAAGAAGTTAAAATGACAATTCGATATAGTCAGTTCCTTAAACGAATCAAGTTATTTGCTCAAGTGCCTAAACTGATTTAGTGAAATGACAAAATTAACAATGCTAAGTTATTAAAAAGATTTATTTAGTAAACCAAACATTCATTAGGTGTACGTAATACAACAATGATCATATAAAATATCACTTTAATTATTTATTTCAAACTAATCAACAATAGTAAATTTAAAAGAAGTGTATTAAAACAGTTAGCGAGAAGTATATTTTTTAATTAGAACTTAGCTATAATGTTCATTTATTTGTTATTGACACACGTTGTGGATTTGGTGCATCTCGAGTTACAAAGGAAGTTACTTTCTTTACAGACACATGTATTCGTTTTGCATTGTACTTTTGATTTTTCACAAGAACAATTCTTGAACCCTTGATCTCCGAATAAAGATAATTTTCCTACAATTTCAGGCCAACTCAGATTAATCGGTGGAACTAAATCGGCACATGTGGCTGCAGCTATTTGAAGAGCGTTTCTAGTAAACTAATCTTTTATGATGCCAATTGAAGTACTAATTTGAAATAAATTGTTTTTCATAGTTCATACGATCTCCGTACGTCAATCAAAACGGTGGAACCTACTTCTTCAAAGAGGTATCTTTAATTTTTTCAGAAGATTCTTTTAGGTATTGTGCAGCTTTGTTCTTTTATATTCCCAAGTTTTTGGAGTAAATATCATAGAATTTTCGACCCATATCCTTCTTCTCCGAACGTATTTCCACATATTGCGTGCACTGGGTTTTTACAAACGGGATTCCATTCCATTTGTAGTATGTGAGGACAACCAACTTCCAGAAACTTTTAAAGACCAACAAAATCTCAGTGTTATTTCAATACTAGAACATATATTATTTAAAATACCTGAATATAAAACTTATCATGCCAAATGTACCTGAAGCAAACATTCTATGCTGGGACTGTTATAATAGTACGGAAAACTGTAAAACACCACGAACTAGCCCTTTTATTACAAATGAAATATTAGACAATTACGACGAAATTGATGATAATAATTATGACTTGTTGCGGAATGATTTTCTTTATCTTAAAATTATAGTCAAGGGTGATCATCCAACACTCATCAAGAAAAACACCGATTGGAACAATTTCCGAGAATACAGTAACTATCACTTGAAGTTGAATATTCGCTTCAAAAGTTCGGCAGATGGAATAGTAAACCCTTATTACAACATAAAGATCATAACAAGATCTGAAAAATGTAGAGTTAGAATCACCTGGCGGAACAGTCACTATACGTTAGGCAAGAAAAATGAATATATAATTGGTTAGCCATGAAATTGAAGCAAACCATAAAAGATCTACATAGCAAACAACTCAAACCATATTTAGCAACCCTCTCAGCCAATACGAAACGAAGCAGGTAGCTAGGTTAGACCAGAGCCGGAAAAGGCCGAAACATTTGCACATCTTGCCGAAGTGTATAGACTCCATGTAAAAGAGATATATGATAAATTTAATTATTATCTTGACACTCTTCTTTAACTAGCCAATTCGTGCCTACAGAGATAAAAATTAAATGTAGTATCGAAACAATCATAATCTGGAATTGACGTCATAACCGCAAAAAACTTTACTGACCGAGCTGTCCCAGAACACAATAACATCATCACAGTGAAGTCAACTCATATAGACCATTTAACCTTCTTCCAATAATCTTCTAATTACTGGAGAAACTAATACTAATTAGAATACAAACTGATGCCTAAAAAATTCCATTTCAGAACATCAATTTGGCTTTCGACATCGTGTACCTGACGTTATAAATAAAGCTTTCAAGAATAAACAATACTGTTCTGCTGTGATTTCAAATGTTCAACAGGATTGTGATAGGTTTGGCATAATGATCTTTTATTCAAAATTAAAACAGCCTTGCATACCAATGTTACTTGTTGCTGAAATCCTACCTAACCGGAAGTCACTTGCAAGTCGAAATTGGTAACGATTTCTCACCTTACCAACAAATAAATGACGGGGTCTTGATATATTTGATATTTTAGATGTAATAAGCTTGGGTAGTAAAGTAATAATAAAATAAACTCAGATATATAACAGACCTCACAAAGAATTTTCTTAGGCCCAACTCGACATCTACTTTACCCGGCAGATCTGCATATTACTAATGACATTGTAAAAAGCATTTTTCAAGACGATACTGTTATCCTTGAGTGTGAAAGCTCTCCTGAACTAGCCACCCACAGAACACACTACAACATTGCTTAGATACCATTTCGCAGTGGATTTACAAACGGAAGGTTAATGTGAACCAAAACAAATCTGTGCACATCACGTTCACATTGAGAAAGCAATAACGTCCAATCGTTATTCTGAATCCAGTTATCCAGTCAGATGAGTTAAATACCTAGACATGCATGTTGACAAACGATTGACTTTGAAAACTCATATTACGAAAAACAGGACATCCGAGCTAAGAAAATGCAATGGCTGATAGAAAAAACTTCACGCTTCTTCTTAGATAACCAATTGCTTGTTCACAGAGACATCCTAAGGCCCATATCCAAAACGTTTAGCACTATGGTTTGTTTTCAACCGAACCATAGTAAAAGATTTGAGAATCCCATATGTTAAAGTAATCAATCAATACGCTGACAAATAGAACTTATATTGCGGTCCTATCCAAATGAAATAATTCAACCCTTACTCGAAGAAACGTCCCATAGAAGACTGCAACGAAAGTCGCCGAATTATATAACAAGCTACTGTCAATCATTTAGTGTAAATGATTTAAATTGTATATATTATTTATCTTAGAGATAGCACTGGTGGAATTTTCTTCAATATATAGCTAGAGACACCTAGACAGACTCTATTTGTTAATAATTTGATATGTTAGACTTTATAAACGCCCACCGTGTCTGCAACGCGACGCAGAGTGTAAACTACATCTTATTAGAATGCAACAAACATAGGCGGGTTCAGGGTTCAATGAGGATGAAGAAAATTTAATGGATTGATTTAATTTAAAAATAAACTAAGAGGTGGGATACGCAGATATGTGAGGACTAGTAGCTACAGAAGCTTTAGCTCTAACAAAAGAAAACTCCCATCGTATACACCATAAAATATCCTATTTTCAGAACTAGAAATTAACTTTTCATTGATTGCCATAAAATCAACTGCAGTATTTTTATTCAAATCATTCACTTAGTATTACAGTAAATAAAAGGCATAAACATGCTACAGGTTTGAAATAGCATAATGTTAGCAAGTAGAAACTTCTGGCACCTCAGAAAAATCTGAAGAAACGTGATGACTTGTTTATTTGGAAACCTATTTTTTTGAGCATTGCATCTCTTTATATTAGACACTCTTTTGTGAACCTAACTTCAGATCGAAACGCTTTGCACGGTGTTTGGACCGGCTTCAAAATTTGGGAAAAACACTTGCTTCCTGCTTTTTGGCAGTAAAGGTCCGGTTATTATGAGATTTGAGACTCTTAAAGGAATCTACAGAACCCCATTTTTTGCCAAACTCATCTAGCTGTGGGTGAGTTGCATAATCAAATTAAACAAGCGGCACTTTAAGTAGCAGTCAGCTCTCTTCTGGATTGCTATGTGTTTGTCAAACCAGCGTCTTGTGTTGTACTGTCCATAATGTCTTGAAAGACAATCAACTTCAAATTGCATTGACGAATTTGGCTTAGCTGTCGTCAGCGTCGATTTTTGTTAGTTTGTGTTAATAAACCAATTTCGATGTATATGTAAATTTTTACCAAGCATTAAGCTTTGTTAATTATCTCCTACTATTGACATATACATTTTTATTTACATGATCTACCGATATCTGTTAAATAGTTTCTTCCTTATAGACTTTATTCCCTAAACCTTTACTATTGTTCGTGGTTACTACATCTCGAAATGCTAAAGTATTTATTATGACTGCTACTACTGTTAACGAACAGTAACCGTTTGGGTTTAGTACAAACGCTGTATTTTCTCATTTCGAATTAATTAATTTCAATAAAAATAACAGCTTGGCTAGACATACGCATTTGGAGAAGATAGTAGGTTGCGGAAAGGTTTAACTAACAAAATGGTACAATAGTAATTTGTACAACTAATTTTGAAAGTCATACTGTTTTCATGAGCCGGAGTTAATCAAGCAAATGAATGAAAAAAGGAACTCTCAAAACGTGCTGTATACGTAGTTTTTTTGCACAGTGACCTCTTGTAACTCGAAATTTAGTCGAAAAGGACTTCGGAATTTACAACTGTCAAACTGACATTTCAATAAAATAGTTAAAAGAGTCTACTTTCTTTCACGAATTTATTTAAAAAAAGTGGTACTTTCAAAATTATTTTTCGTTAAAAAAAGACGACTTTCATGATCACTATGCAAAAAGGAAATAATGTACCGTTGGAACCATAATTATATATAACAGCAATGAGCTTGAACAAAAAAACAGAATGCTTGGGTAGGAAAGAGATAGCCATACAAAAAAATTGTCTTGCCCGCCAAACAGTCATTTCACGACTTAGGTACACAACTATTATTATGTACGATATATCAACAGCATGGTTTTTTAGAGCTCACTTTCAGGTGTCAAGCAAGTTTTTTAACCGGCGACAATAGTTATTTATGTACTAAGAGCACTATGAAGTCGTTTATGCTTGTGCGCGTGCCACAATTCTACAAGCCTGAAGGCCTATGGGCCGAGGGTTTGTAAGTTGCGCGAGAGGTATAAGCATCAAGTAGTGCCCGTTGTGCATACAAAGTTATCCACATCGTCTAAGTAAATAAATTGTAGAGCTTGAAAAGCATACAAAAACCCCCTAGAACATAATCATTACTCCCTAGGACGTTAGGGACAGCTTTATATACATCATATCACAGATACAAACCAAAAATAATAGGTTTGTGAAAAATACAATTTTTTTATGGCCTTTGACGTTATGTAGTGAGCGAAAATGAACTTCACCGCCGCTGACAACATTTTAGCTGTTATTTATAAACACGTATGTATTAACCAAAACTATATCTAGTTACAAATGTACTTTTAAGCTAAAATATGTGTAAGGATTGCCCTATTCTCATTTCACAACGTTTTATATAATGTGGATCTACCTTTTATCTTAATTCGACAGTACATAAAGTTTTCCAGGCCATTTTAATTTCAAAAGTTCGTAGCCAATTGGAGCAGCTTTGGTGCAGAGTTGACAAATTAGCCTGTATATAGGTTCTTTCTCAATCATATTTTACCGTATAACCCTTCAACTAATTGCACCTAAAAATTCTGAAAGCGACACGCACGTCCCTTTTGGTTCTCAAAGAGGTTCAGCGAAACAGCTCTAATCTCTACGCCGTAGTAGTGGCAGCTGCATTTTTGCTTTATTCCGTTTACATCAATTTTTAAAACATAGCCAATTGGAGCACGCGAGATACCTTCCGTGCATAATAAAAAACTTCAGTCGATCTCTTTCGCGCGTGACTTGCTTCGCTTTCACACGCTTGAGGCGTCTGGCGCAAAAAGATCGTTTCGTTGAGGGACTTCTGATCGGGCTGTCAAAGCGAAAGGTGGTTTTGCTAGAGGAGTGAGCTGTGGTGCCTTGTGTGTCAGTGTGGCCGTCAGTTTTTGCATAATCTCGTGGGTCGTGAAGAGGCCATTCTTCCATAACTGGGGATTCATATCGCAAAGCTGTACATATCTTCGGTTCCGCCGTTTTGTTTGTCCCCAAGGGAGACGCAATTCAACCTCGCTATGTTGGTGGATTTGCTGCAGGTGCCGCTCGACTCCCACGCCTCCTTCAGTCCGTTCGTTGCAGTTGACGAGCCGCTAGCTGCCGTGACGCCAAAACCCGGCGGTCCTAATTAAGTAGCATGTAATTAACATTAATAACCTGGTAGCATGTAATTAACAGTAATAATCAAACTCTTGTGGCTGGCATTTGCTTGTAAATGCAAAATCGCTTGACCGTTCGGCCGATGCTGTTGATAACCAAATTCATTCATCTGTGCTGACATAATTTATGTACGCTTGTTTGCTAATGCAATGCCGTTCGGCTGATGCCGTTGATATCCAAATTAATTCATATGTGCTGGCCTGATTTATGTACGTTGGTTTTGCTGAGGCAATACCGTTTGGCAGACGCTAGTAATAACCAATTTCATATGCTGATTTAATTATAGCTAGAGTTAAAGCGTCTCCCAGCTGGGCTATATAGTTTAATCCATATTTGTGTGTTTTGCTAATTTATATGTGTGAGACCAATGGATCGGTATTTTGAATGATGCCTTATGAGTTACTACGAGTCTGTGCATGCCCAACCTACGGTTAGTGTGTAAAGATATAAGTACGGCGAAGCCTAAGTGTTTAAGCGTCACAGGTAAGTTGGTGACGTTTGCCGCTGCAGCGTCGAGTGTAGTGAGGCTGCTACTATATTTCATTCCCGTTGAGCTTCAGATTTGGCCAAGGTGATAAGTTAAAAAGTGGGCTCATCTGATTTCCCCGGTTTTCTCTGGGTCTATCCTTGTATCTTCATTTATGTCAATGAAACCGGGTGGTGCCCTATTTAATTTTATTGCTGTTTACCGCCCCTTTGTCCGTTGCCAGTAGGTAATCTCGTGAAGGACCCTCCCTCGCTCCACTGATGTCTAGTCGGAATTATCTTGTTGCTGGTTGAGTAGTGGCCCTAGGTAAGTTTTTGTCTCAATTTAGTCAAATATTGTCCGCGCCGGCCGTTTAGTTTGTATGAGCCGGCGCGGTGTCGTAAAAGTCGATTTATACCGTTTTGTCTACACCTTAGCCGTAACCAGCGTCTTTGGCTCTGGTCCTATTATTTATTTGTTTATTTATTTATTTACGCACAACCGGTCCGAAAACGATACTTTACATCTCAGTTACCACAACCGCAAGTACAGCTTTACGTCCGGCGGGCGGTAAAGTAATTTTCAGGCGGTAAAATAAAAACGCGGGCGGTAAAGTAAGTATGCTGCCAGCAAATTACTTTACCGCCAGACACCTTAGCAGTGGTATCAAGTTTTGGCATTAAACAAACCTAAATTTATTCTAAGTGTTTGTTCCATGCAGTTGTGCGTAAAACGTTGGACGTACCTCAGGCCAGAAGTAGATTACGCTCTTAACCAAATAAAGGCCCTCCTCTGTTGAACCTCACATTTTTGCTGCGGGCGTCGTCTAACTTTTCCGAGCTTCTATACGTAAATAACTAGTATTTCCGAACAGGCTTGAAGCTTTTTACATGTAAACCTTTGTAATAAACTAGTGTTAAAAAAGTATAGCTATATGGTTCGGTACCATCAGAATGTCAGACTTATTGCGGCAAAAACGTTAATACCTTACATTTGAATATCCAATTATTGTCAAAAGATATATCAATATTCAAATTAACTGATATATAATTCATTGTTTTTAATACAGTGATAATGGGTGTTAGGGATGTTGCAAATAGCGTTGCATATCTTGTAGATCGATTAGGAATCTTTAATCTAAATAAACCAGTAAATTCAGTGCAATCAATGCCGTTCTTCCAAAGTTTGTGTCTGAAATCACTGGAGTTCCGAATAATAAAAGCTAATGTCCGCTGAGCATCGGCAGCAACTTTTTGAATAAAGCCAGTAAAATTCCACTCCGCGGTCCATGGTCTTTAACTACATTAGTGAGATTAAATGATGCATTATTGCTAGAAAAATCACAATTGAGATGTATTAATTTTTTTCTGAAAGTAACTATAAACTATTTTGATATATTGAAATAGATCTTATTGACGATACTCCTTTTTGATAACTTTATTACTATTTCTTCCAGCTCAAGTGAATCCTCAACGCAAGTTACTTGTTTGCACACCTTCATATCATCATCAAAGAGAAGGCATTTGGAACTGTGAATTTTTGCTGGCAGGTCAGTAGTAGTCCGACGACTAAACTAGAGCACCTGTCAATCAAACGATTAAATTAATTGACCTAATTATATCCCCGAATTAAATCCGTGGTTTGACCTAATTAATTTAGCGGTTTGGCCCAATTAATTTCCCGGATTGCTCTAATAAATTTTTATATGTGCTACTGATTAAATTAAGCGGCGGCCATTTTTAATTTGCTTCCGGAGTTACGCGGCGGCCATTTTAATTTCAATTTTCGCGCAAATTTTTGAATTTAAACTTCCCGGGGGTCGGCCATTTTAGTTTTCTGCGCGCGCACTTTTTTCGTCTGCCATTTTAATTTTTAATTTAGCGCCCGTTTTTGAACTTCAATTGGTAAATCTGTCACTCTTGTACTCATTAGGAATTGGCTGTCTCTTTTGCATTCACAGATTAGATGTTTAATTTAAAAAAATCTTTGGCCGACTCGGATTTGAACCCGCTACGTTCGTATCCACATTTGGGTTGCATCGGTGTATGCCGCTAGACCACGAACCGCTACGGATTTTAAGGTGCCTAGGAGTATGCCATTTCACTCTTGAGTCGTCACGCTTCCATATTTTAAAGTAAATATTTCTTGAAAATTATAATTTATAACAGCGGAATTTCATCGTCATTCGCCCCAACAGGTCGTGGCTTGTCGTACCGCGGCCAGGAGATTTGGCCTGCAACTGGTGGATCCTCTATAAAAATTCAAACAAACTTTTCTCGATGGCCTATTGGTCTATGTGGTTGTTTTAAATTTATGCTCAAATTTCATAATAATATCAATTTAAACTTTGTCTGAAATGGCACGGCAGCTTTATGGTCAAAGAAATTTGCAAATGCACCTTCACTCGTGGGAATCCGCCCGCGGTTACTTAAAATTCGTTAAAATTAGAGTCAATCTTCAAGTGGCTTTCGGGTTCCTTAGAAAATATAAATTTTATACTTTTCGGTACAGCTGTCGTTTATAATTTTTACAACTGTTCGATCCTCTATACACATATTATATAGTTATGTCTTTATCTGATTACAAGACGTTCATCAAACTTTATTTAGGAATAATAAAAATTAAATTTTTTGTAAAGGAATGTGTTTTCCTCCCGGCGCGGCGCTCGGTCCTCGACCGCTAATCAACAAATCCTGGCAATTTAAAATAAGACAGATTGACCGCGAGGGTCTGAGGTGCTTAAAGTGAACATACGCCTGTCAATTTACAAAAAAAGTCATAGCGTTTTCTCAAACAAAGCCCTGTAATTTTGACGACATGACAGTTTTGTTTGTATGGGTGTATTGAACCCCGTTCGAAAAACACGACACCGCACAAAACTGTATATTTACAAGAAAGCTGCGTTTTTGTTTTCCAACAGAGCTGAAATAAAAACTACGATGTTGAAATAAACGGGCCCCTGTTATTTCAATAAAATCGGTGGTCTCTTTCTTTATTTGTATATATGTATGCATCTTTGTTCGCTATCTCCTCCGAAGATACTGGACCGATTAAAATGTATGACTGCTTAAAAATTTGCAAATTTTTAGAATTATATGGTAGGTCGGTTTTTATGAACAGCCATTTTATAATAGGTGGCCGAGATATTTCGATAAATTGTATTTATGTAGGTAGTTATTTCTATAAAATTATTATAGATCTCTTGGTGCAGAAAAAACTTCTATCTTAAAACACACAACACTTATTTTTAAGTTAGTTTATTCACAACAGCTCTACTGCTGTAATTTTATGTTTACACTACATGTTTTTTAATTATGAAAAGAAAAATATCGTAAGTATTATTAAAAACCAACACTAAGCATGTGCATTCAAATCTAACAGCATTTCGAGAAGCAAAATTTCATTTAAGTAGACGGTGTGTAATTTCTATTACAACGTTTTACCATAAATATTATCGAAACTATTTAAAAATTTTACATTCACGGTAGATTGATCGATATGTTACAATTTCCACATCACGTCACATAAAATTCTACAAAAACAATATTTTTATTCACCTCTCATTGAAAAATCTTCTGCCACCATCATTTCGATAAACAAAAATTTCAGTAACGTAGACTCGCTGTTCATTTTCATTACAAAAGTTCTTGTACAATTTATCAAAATACGTATGTGTTGACAACAAAATAACATAAAATTGAATAAAAATGACGCAATTACACATCACCTCACTTGAAATTTTACAAAAATCGCCATCATGTTACATAAAATTATACAAAAACGGTATTTCTATGCAACATCCGATTAAATTTTAATAAACACAAGCAATTGCATGGAAATAGAAGCAAAATTTCTGTAACGTAGACTCGCTGTTCATTTTTATTACAAAAGTTCATGTACAATTTATTAAAATACGTATGTGCTGACCACAAATTAACATAAATTTGAATAAAAATCAGGCAATTAGACACCATGTCACTTGAAATTATACAAAAAACGACATTTTTATTCAATACGCGATAAAAAACGCGCCATCCCACATCATTTAACTGAAAATTATCACAATTTGTTTTACAAAACGATTTTATAATAACGAAAGTTAAGTAAAAACAGATTTAGAGTTATTTCTAAGCATAATTTTGCAAATGTTTTCCCTTTTTTATAAATTGTATCGCTCAAAATTCAAATAAATCGCAATTTTTTGGAGGCGTTTCCTTATCGTCGTTTTTCTGACTGCACCTTTTTGCTGTGGATTTCGTTGAGTAGTTTCCACTTCGGTTTACCCTGTATCACCAGATTGGGTTGACACATTTTGCTGTTTAGGCTTAGCTAACAGCACATGAGCAACGTTAAGGTATTTGATGTAATCAGCAAACTGCAGGCGTCCGGGTGGATTAATAGTTTTTCGAGGCCTCAAAGCGTCGTGAACGTAAAATTTTACCCTTTATAGTAACTGTGCCCTTGTGATCCCAGCGCATATCGTTTGATGCACTTAGAATGCGTAGGAAAACTTTAGCTTTTTTCTTACAAGTGTTGGGTAGTGTAGATAAAATATAGGCATTTGGTATGTTGTTACTACCAGTTTCAATAGGTATTTTAATTGGCTACCGTTCCCGGTTCGTGAAATGAAGGTATCTTTGTAACACTTGGTTGTACTGCAACCATTTATCGTGATCGGTTAATTTGGACTTTAAAACCTTTTGCATTTCGTCATCAAGCTGTGATAATATATTTTTCCCCGCATTTTCGCCAGACTTAAAGCGCTGGACAAATTCCGGCGGGACAACCAACATCTGCTGCACTTGCTCCATTTTATTCGAAAATAAAACTCAGCCGTTTATTCTGGTAGAGCCGTCGTGAATAAACTAACTTAAAATCAAGACTCTCATAATCCATATATATAAAAATATGGCAGGTGCGGAAATCGAACCCGCATTCTCTCTCGAGACCAGAAAATAAATCTGACGCCTTAACCATTCGGTCAACTTGCCTTCTTGTATAAACGAGCACTCTCTGCATGATTAAGAAAGAAAACATATAGTTTAAAAGCCTTCTATTTGCAATTTCATACAATATTTCATATAAAGTAAGTCATGTACAAATTTCTAAACCGGAATTGATATATATTTATCGAAGGACTTAACTCTCAGCTTACGTTTTATTATTATTTGTCGTGATTTGTCATCGCTGAATTTTACAAGGGCCAACCTGTCTGCTAAGCGACGCACGAAATGTTTCCACCCCCTTTTATTTTAAAATTTGTAAAACCAGAGGTCCAAGCTGATGCCGCACTATCTCGTTTAAACCATTGTGCTCTGTTACCCGGTGCATCTGAAGATTATCCCCAGAAGAATTAATAACTGCCAGGATGCAACCGCACCTTACAGCAGGACATCAATTGCAGAACCAAGTAAGAAAAAGACAAAACCAAGTAAGAAAACGCAGTTTCCAAATAAAAACCAACACCAGGCAGCGCTAGCATCACCGCAGATAATAGTTGTTGACGTAGAGACCCGGGGCCCATCACCTCAGCAAACAGGCATGCATAGTTGTGACGTAACAACGGACACCCCGACCGAGAACAAACATATCTGTCGTGAGAAGAAGCGGTTATTGTGTGATTTTTGTGTGCCTCTAAACAATAGTTCTAGCAAAGTTGTTCATTTAGGCCTGGATTCTTCTAAAAACTTTTCACCTGTGGCAAGAATTCTGAATACCGCCGGCTTAGGTGTTTCATTCACGGCGGAAGCGTTCATTGGTTTTTTGGAGGCTCTACCGGACATGTTTGTGATACGAAACAAGGAACTTTTAAATGTAATTTAAATAAACATACAGTGGAACATGTGACCAACGACACTTGCAGGATTATATCAAAGGACCCCGCGAACAAATTTACACTTTACGTGACGTATGACACGCTGTCAAATTTACTACCTACTTAATGGTGGTTAAAATCAACGACTTGAAACGTGCAAAAGGGTCCCGAGTGGTGTAGCTTGAACAAGCGTCCACGTTCGATCAGCAGAGTTAAGCAACGATGTCTCTGGTCAGAACTTGGATGGGAGTTCCACGGCTGCACTTCTCGGCGCTTCGTGGTACGGCTATCACGGAAAAAAGTTGGTCCCGGCGGTCATACAACATCATGACAGTCGTTAGTGAGGTTGGAAGTCCTCATAACTGCACAGAGACGCCTATAATTGGCCTAACGGCTGTTGGCTGAGTGCGAATAAAATAAAATAAAATAAAATAAATAAAATATAATTTCGAAAAGTTTCCTGCATCAATAAGACAGATGTCATCAACATCCAAAACGTCTAAAATTCTGTATTGGGAGTGTCTTAATCTTTAAAATGCCACAATAAAATTTGTTCTACGATCTCGTGTAAACTAATTCTGATTTTATTAGTTGCAGTCTTTTTAATTTTAGATGTTGTGCACCTCAAACTACAGTTTTGTAAATTGGCTAGGTGATTTTTAGAAAATAAGACATTTAACTGTACATTTATTTTTATATTATTAAATATTCTAAGAAATTAGAACAATATATTTGTTTATTACAAAAGTATTTGTGTTTTTGATTTCTACACTGTTTTTGTTTTTTCAACAATCTGCAATATTAAAAAATCTAAAAGCTAAAATATTAGTATTTGAAGTTATTTTACAGATACAAAGTGACGAAAATCCAAATAAATCAAACTACTATTTCATAATAGCGTAATGTAATTTAAAAAATTGAGATTTATTTGAATTTCGAGCGATGCAATTTATAAAAAAGGGCTAAACATTTGCAAAATTATGCTTAGAAATAACTCTAAAACTGGCTTTACTTAATTTTCGTTATTATAAAATCGTTTTGTAAAACACATTGGGATAATTTTCAGTTAAATGATGTGGGATGGCGCGTTCTTATCACGTATTGAATAAAAATGTCGTTTTTTGTATAATTTCAAGTGACATGATGTCTAATTCCCTGATTTTTATTCAAATTTATGTAAATTTGTGGTTAGCCCATACGTATTTTGATCAATTGTACATGAACTTTTGTACTAAAAATGAACAGCGAGTCTACGTTACTGAAATTTTGCTTCTAGTTTCAATGCAATTGCTTGTGTTTATTAAAATTGAATCGGATGTTGCATAGAAATACCGTTTTTGTATAATTTTATGTGACATGATGGCGATTTTTGTAAAATTTCAAGTGAGGTGATGTGTAATTGCGTCATTTTTATTCAAATTTATGTTATTTTGTCGTCAAAACATACGTATTTTGATAAATTGTACAAGAACTTTTGTAATAAAAATGAACAGCGAGTCTACGTTACTGAAATTTTTGTTTATCGAAATGATGGTGGCAGAAGATTTTTCAATGAGAGTTGAATAAAAATATTGTTTTTGTAGAATTTTATGTAACGTGATGTGGAAATTGTAACATATCGATCAATCTACCGTGAATGTAAAATTTTTAAATAGTTTCGATAATATTTATGGTAAAACGTTGTAATAGAAATTACACACCGTCTACTTAAATGAAATTTTGCTTCTCGAAATGCTGTTAGATTTGAATGCACATGCTTAGTGTCGGTTTTTAATAATACTTACGATATTTTTCTTTTCATAATTAAAAAACATGTAGTGTAAACATAAAATTACAGCAGTAGAGCTGCCGTGAATAAACTAACTTAAAAATAAGTGTATGTTTTAAGATAAAAGTTTTTTTGCACCAAGAGATCTATAGTAATTTTATAGAAATAACTACCTACATAAATACAATTTATCGAAATATCTCGGCCACCTATTATAAAATGGCTGTTCATAGAAACCGACCTACCATGTAAGTCTAAAAATTTGCAAATTTTTAAGCAGTCATACATTTTAATCGGTCCAGTATCTTCTTAGGAGATATCGAACAAAGATACATACATATATACAGATAAAGAAAGAGACCACCGATTTTATTGATATAACAGGGACCCGTTGATTTCAACATCGTAGTTTTCATTTCAGCTTTGTTGGAAAACAAAACCCAGCTTTCTGGTGAATATCCAGTTTTGTGCGGTGTCGTGTTTTTCGAACGGGGTTGAATAAACCCATACAAACAAAACTGTCGTGTCGGCAAAATTACAGGGCTTTGTTTGAGAAAACGCTATGACTTTTCTTGTAAATTGACAGGCGTATGTTCACTTTAAGCACCTCAGACCCTCGCGGTCAATCTGTCTTATTTTAAATTGCCAGGATTTGTTGATTAGCGAATCGAGAGCCGAGCGCCGCGCCGGGAGGAAGACACCCTCCTTTACAAGAAATTTAATTTTTATTATTCCTAAATAAAGTTTGATGAACGTCCTGTGATCAGATAAAAACATATCTATACAATATCAGGTAAAATTAATATGATGTGTATAGAGGGTCGAACAGTTGTAAAAATTATAAACGGCAGCTGTACCGAAAAGTATAAAATTTATATTTCCTAAGAAACCCGAAAACCACTTGAAGATTGACGAATTTTAAGTAACCGCCGGCGGATTCCGTCACTGCATTTGCAAATTTCTTTGACCATAAAGCTGCCGTGCCATTTCAGACAAAGTTTAAATTGATATTATTATGAAATTTGAGCATAAATTTAAAACAACCACATAGACCAATAGGCCATCGAGAAAAGTTTGTTTGAATTTTTATAGAGGATCCACCAGTTGCAGGCCAAATCTCCTGACCGCGGTACGACAAGCCACGACCTGTTGGGGGGAATAATAAAAATAAAGTAATTAAATCAAGCTAGAGGACTTACGAAACCAGTTTTTTTAAATTATTATAAAACTTTTAAAATTATAGACGATGCAATTCCGCTGTTATAAATTATAATTTTCAAGAAATATTTACTTTAAAATATGAAAGCGTGACGACACAAGAGTGAAATGGCATTCCCCTAGACACCTTAAAATCCGTAGCGGTTCGTGGTCTACCGGCCTACACCGATGCAACCCAAAGTGGATACGAACGTACAGGGTTCAAATCCGAGTAGGCTAGAGATTTTATTAAATTAAACATCCTTTCTGTGAATGCAAGAGAGACAGCCAGTACCAAATGAGTACAAGAGAGACAGATTTACCAATTGAAATTCAAAAACGGGCGGCAAATTAAAAATAAAAATGGCAGCCGAGAGAAGTGCGCGCGCAGAAAACCAATATGGCCGACCGAGAAAAAATCTGAAAAGATTTCAAATTCAAAAATTTGCGCGAAAATTGAAATTAAAATGGCCGCCGCGTAACTCCGGAAGCAAATTCAAAATTGCTTCCGCGTAATTTAATCAGTAGCACATATCAAAATTAATTAGAGCAATCCGCAAAATTAATTGGGTCACACCGCGGAATTAACTAGGTCAAACCGCGGATTTAATTCGCGGATTTAATTAGGTCAATTAATTTAATCGTTTGATTGACAGGTGCTCTAGTTTAGTCGTCGGACTACTACTCAGGTCACTTGTGAATATTATAAAAAACAATGGACCGAAATTTGATCCCTGTGGCACTCTAGAACAAGCAACATATGTCTGAGATTGCAAATTATTAAGACAAACATAAGAGTTTCTATTATTTAGATATGTCGCAAATAGTTAAAGACGATAATTTAATGCCATACTGAGGCCAATTTATGTAATAGTGTATCATGATCTACTTTTTCGAACGCTTGAATAATATCCATAGACGAGTATACATCATCAATTTGGGTTCTTTTTTTACAGAAGTTGTAAATACATTTGTAAAGGTAAACATATTGCTAGTTGTTGACCTTTTTGGCATTAAACCGTGTTATAAATTAACTATCTGCCACTGCACATCCATAAATATTTTTTTTATAAATAATTTGCTCGAGTACTTCAGCTGGTGAAGATACAATTTTTGCGGACTGGTAGTTTTAAATCTTAGATTTATCACCTGATTTAAAATGAGGACAGATTTTTTATGTTTTCCATTTATTACAAACTGTACTCAATGTAATTACAAGTTTATAAATACGAAGAGGTGGCATGTTAAATAAAAATGCAAAACCTTTCAAAACATACGGCAGTATGTTGTCGGGACCTGCCGATTTTCTAGGCTTCAGACGTTTTATCGTCTCTTTGTATTTTGCCGAAATCAAAAGCGCCACAGAAACTCAAAGACAAGCTGGAATTTGATAAGTCATACAGTGCAGGTTGCTCTGAATAAACAGGGAAAACGTATTTTGCAAACATCTCAGCACTTTCATTACTATCTGATTATCTAAGATGTATTGAGATGCCTGTGTTGAAGTCTTTTTATTTCCTTTATGTCTAATACAAAGTCCTTTTACATTGTTACCGATGCCAACTTTAATGCCTCCTAGATAGTTTGCATAAGCGTTTTGATCAAGTTTTCCAGATTCCTTCTTTCATTTTTAAATTGTTCCTCCATTCCGCGCTTTCCAAAATATTTTTTTCCTTTAAGGTAGTTATTATATTCTTATTAAACCATACCGGATATCTACGTGATCTCCTTTTATATCTTCGAACTACATTTACATTTTGACATAGTTGTTTAGATTAGCCAATGTAACATATTTCTATTTCTTTGTATAATAAGCTTGTGTATTTTCGTTGCCAGTTTTGTATTTCGGGCGCACTCGCTCATTTTCGGAGGGCTGCTGGTGCGTCATTTTAAAATCTTCGTTGGTTAGTTCAACCACTGACATGCAAATGATGAGTTGAAATAAAGTGGTTACTCAGAAAAGTTTATATTTATTAACATATTTTGGTCCTTCGCAGTCGAATTAATAAGAACTATGTGTAGTGTGTGTGTAAGAGTTTATCCGGTAGCCAATTAATCAAATTTACCGTCGATAAACCAAATTCGCCAAGTGTTTGAAATCAGTGGCCTGTACGAGTACCAGCGCGTCGATTTCTAAATTCATCTTTTGAGCGACTACTTGGAAGCATCAGCGATTCATCCCCAAATAGTATTAAATTAATACGTAATTAAAAGGCGACACCGGAGCATCATTCCTTTGTCCATAGCCCTTGGGTCAACTTCCAGTTAGCATCCCTTCGTGCCCAGCAAGCAGCATCTTGGAGCATCTGGCACTGGCCTGTGCCTTGCACTTGCAGTTAGCAGCGTGAATCAGCTTCCGGGTGCAGATCGACAACAAAGAAGCCCGAAGGTAGCAACCCTGGCTGGGAACAAAGAGGCTAAGAAGTAAGTGAGCTGTCCTTATCGTATTGATCCTATTTTTCTTTATTCCTCATTACCATTGCTGCAATTACTTTGAAATTATGGAAGATTTAACGAACTTAATACGAAAGCGTGGTGTTATTAAAGCCCAACTCACGAGGTTTCAAACTTATATTAATTCAGCCTTAAGCAGTACGAATCCAAATGAAGCATTTCTTTCCCAATTAGAAATGAGAATTTCGGGAATAAAACCCATTATAGCTGATTTTAATATAGTGCAAGATGAAATTGAATCGCTTCAGTCTGAGGAAGTTGTTGCTAGTTCAGATGAAAGAGAAAGCTTTGAATGTTTGTATTACACAAATTTATCTTTGGCACAAACATTTCTAAAGCAACAAACTCAAAGCACCCCCTTGCAGCAACAAACAAATAATTCAAATCGTAGCAACCTCGATCATTCCGGCATTATAAATCAAGTTCGTCTTCGAACAGTAAATTTTCCTGAATTTGAAGGCGATATCGGGCATTGGTTCGAGTATAGAGATTTATACAAATCATTAATACATGATAACGAAACTATTACGAATGTTCAAAAATTTCTATACCTAAAGGGCTCCGTTATGGGAAAGGCAGGCGAAATAATTCAATCCTTACAAGTGTGCGATATTAATTATTCCATTGCGTGGAATTTATTGCTTGAAAGATATGACAATAAGCGGCTAATTGTAAATAATCATATTAAACTATTGTTTAATTTACCATCTATAGCAAAGGAATCCCATATTTTGTTACGGCAGCTCCTTGACAATATTTCTAAACATTTAAGAGCATTAAAGGTGTTAGGTCAACCAGTAGAAGCGTGGGATACCATATTGATTTATTTAATTAGTGCTAAATTTGATTTCGCCACTAAACGTGAATGGGAGGCTCAGAAAATTGAAGGTGATTTTCCAACTATGGGGCATTTAAAAACGTTTCTGAAGTCAAAATGCGAACTGTTGGAAACTAATGTTACGCAGGCCAGTGAACTGAAAGTTAACAAATTTAAAGGCAAATTTAATAATTCTACAGAAAGTTTATTTTTGGCCACTAATGAAATTGCAGTTAAGCAGCCTAAATGCGTCATTTGCAAGGACTCGCACAGCATTTATAATTGCGAACAGTTTAAAGCACTTCCGATAGCGTCTCGAATACAAGAGGCAAAAAACAAAAGGCTTTGTTTTAACTGCTTAAAGGGTTTCCATTCTAGTAATTTTTGTAGGGCATCAAGCTGCAGATATTGTAGGAAAAGGCATCATACACTCCTACATTTAAATACTCAAAATTCGGAAACTCAAAGTTCTCCCTCCGGAGTCATTCAAAATAGTGTAGAAGCGTCTAGCTCCGGTCATTCGCAAACAGCGCAGATAAGTCAGGAAGAATCTAATGCAGTTTCGTCAATGACAAGTCATATTATGAATGGCTACGAGCAGCAAGTGTTACTATCAACGGCGATCATTCGTGTTGAGTGCAAATCTGGCTCTCTTTATAATTGTCGTGCATTATTAGATTCGGGTAGCCAATCAAATATAATAACCGAAAATTTGTGTGAGCGATTAGGTTTACAAAAAACTAATATTAATTTAGCGGTAACGGGTATAAACCAGTTGTCCACCCAAATTCGACACAAAGCGGAACTCAGTATGCACTCAAGCTATGGCAATTTTAAAACCACCATCTCTTGTATAGTAGTCCCAAAAATAACTGGAAATATTCTAAGCTATTCGTTCGACTCAGCCTCATTGCAAATTCCGCCGAATATTAAATTAGCTGACAATACATTTAATATATCAAGTGAAATTGAAATTCTGATAGGTGCCGAGATCTTTTGGCAATTAATCTGTGTGGGACAAATTAAGCTAGGTGGAAATCGGATAACGTTGCAAAAAACGAGACTAGGATGGATATTAGCCGGTTCTTTAAATTGTCAGCCTAATAATCGTAACAATGTTTATTGCAATTTAAATATAGTAAGTAGTAGTCTAGATGTGCAAGCACAATTAGCAAAATTCTGGGAACTAGAGGAATGTTGCGTAACCAAGGCGCTTTCAAGCGAAGAGCGTTTTTGTGAAAGGAATTTCACCAGCACTACTGCTCGCGACGAGAATGGTAGATTCTATGTCTCCATTCCGCTAAAGGAAACATCGAATAAATTAGGCGATTCAAAATTATTAGCTGTTAAGAGATTTTACGCCCTTGAACGAAAATTGGAGAGAAATCCTAAACTTAAGGAATTATATGTCAAATTCATGAGTGAATACGAGATGATGGGTCACATGAGCAAGATAGAAAATGTAGAAAATAGTGTCGTTTCGTATTACTTGCCCCATCATGGCGTAATAAAAGAAGAAAGCCTAACAACAAAGTTAAGGGTCGTGTTTAATGGGTCCGCGAAATCAACCACAGGCATCTCTTTGAACGATCTTCAAGCTGTAGGTCCGGTCATTCAGGATGACCTTTTTTCAATTTTAATCAGATTTCGCAAATATAGATATGCTCTGTCGGCTGACATAGCAAAAATGTACAGGCAAGTGTTTATTCAGCCCGAACAAAGAGACTTGCAACGCATTGTATGGCGATCAAGCCCTACTGACCCATTGGCGGACTACTGTTTGAACACGGTTACGTACGGCACTGCCGCGGCTTCACTTTTGGCAATTAGGTGTCTTCAAGAGTTAGGGCATAAAAGCATAAGCGAATTTCCTCGTGCATCTAACATAATTTTAAATGATTTCTATGTCGATGATTTGCTTACGGGTGCAGATTCCATCGAAGAAACAAGTGCTATTCGAAATGAAATCATTTTGATACTCCAACGTGGTTGTTTCGATCTCAGAAAATGGATACCAAACGAACCCTCAACTTTACATGATATACCTGCTTCTAATGCTGGAGATTCTACCGCCCTGAAGTTGTGTCCCGATCAAAACACAAGAACTTTAGGTTTATTATGGCTACCGCAATCAGACACATTAAATTATAGCATCAAGGCAAATGAATTGCAAACTTCCGTGACCAAAAGGTATATTTTATCCGCTACAGCTAAAATATTTGATCCTTTAGGGCTCATAGGTCCTGCTGTCATAATACCAAAAATTTTGCTGCAAAAATTATGGCAATATAATTTATCATGGGACGAATCTGTTCCTATGGATTTGCATTCTCAATGGCTACAGTTTTAAGATGAACTAATAGCTTTGCAGCAAATAGAGATACCGCGTCAAGTAATCATCCACGACGGAACGAGCATTGAGATTCATTGTTTTTGAGATACGTCTGAGGTCGCTTATGGCGCTTGTATTTATGTTCGGAGTATGGACGCGTTAGGAAACGTACATGTTAAATTAGCTTGTGCTAAATCTAGAGTAGCACCGTTAAAAGCCATTTCCATATCGCGCTTAGAACTGTGCGGAGCTCTTTTACTTGCTAGGCTTGTTGATAAGTTTAAGGCAGCCATAAAAATGCAGTTTGACACTACGGTGTACTGGTGCGATTCGACAGTTACGCTAGCATGGATTAAGTCAGCTTCAAATACCCTAAAAACCTTCGTGGCCAATCGGGTTTCGGAAATCCAAAATGTGATAGGCCAGTCTGACTGGCGGAATATTAGCTCTGGTGACAATCCTGCTGACCTCCTATCACGCGGTATTGGTGAGGCACTAACACCCCATGAAGGAGCTTGGCCTGCAAGGCGGAAGGTTAGAGCCTCCGTATCCTCGCTCTCACACCCGGCTGTCGCGTGTCAAATTCATGACACGTGGTGATGTGGTGAGCACCACGCATTAGACAACATCACGCGGTATTAGACCAAGTAAATTAATTGGCTCAAAGCTTTGGTGGCACGGCCCAGGTTGGCTAAGGCAGTTATCTACCTACTGGCCCGGTGGGGCAATTGAAAATTATCATACTTCCACTGAGTATTTGTCTGAATGCCGCGTTGCAACTACAATTGAATTGATGGCACGAATTGAAAACGATGTATTTGAGCGTTTTTCTTCTCTAAAGCGGTTGCACCGATGTATAGCATATTGTGCGAGATTTAAAAACAATTCATTAAAGCTGAAACGTGATAGAACCATCGGTTGCCTTACAGTGACTGAATTAAACCATGCTCTTGAAATTCTGATAAAAATTGCACAGGACGACGAATTTAAGCAAGAAATCAAGGAACTGTCGAAATCAAGGGATATTAATTCCAAAAGTAATTTACTCGCCCTACATCCTTTCCTTGATGAAAGAGGAATTTTGCGGGTAGGCGGTAGATTACAAAATTCCAATTTTTCTGAAAATAAGAAACACCCCATTATTCGCCCGTCCAAGCATCGGCTTATATTGCTAATAGCTCAAGACCTGCACGAACGTACGCTGCATTCGGGTCCGCAATTACTTTTGTCAGTTCTTAGGGACACATATTGGCCAATTTCGGGACGCAACTTAGTGCGAAAAATTGTTCATAACTTCGTAAGATGTTTTCGTGCAAATCCCAATCGTGCTAAATATTTAATGGGATCTTTGCCTAAAGAGCGAGTAACAGCTGCCTTTCCCTTTCAAACATGTGGCGTAGATTATTGTGGCCCTATTTTAACGAAAGACCGAAAGGGGCGAGGTTGCAAGACGATCAAAACATATATATGCATTTTCAGTTGTTTTTCGACAAAGGCAATTCATGTGGAAGTTGTATCGGAACATACCACAGAAGCCTTCTTAGCTACCTTAAGACGCTTTGTTGGAAGAAGGGGTGAGCCTTCTAAAATATATTCTGATAATGGCAGCAATTTCGTTGGGGCAAATGCTAGTTTAAAAGCATTTTTAAGAGATTTAAATTCTGAATGCACTAGTAAGGATTTTGATAATGCAATAGCCTCAGAGGGTATTTCCTGGTCCTTTATACCACCACGCTCTCCGCATTTTGGAGGTTTCTGGGAAGCAGGTGTAAAAACAATAAAATATCACTTGAAACGCGTTATTGGTACTGCACTACTAACGTATTAAGAATTAAATACAGTTTTAATTCAAATTGAAGCAGTGGTAAATTCTAGACCTCTCTCCCCATTGTCAAATAACCCTTCTGACCTAACTCCTCTCACTCCAGCTCACTTTCTGATAGGGAGAAGCTTATTCAGCGTTCCAGATCAAAATGTTGTTGACACTAAGCCAGCAAGACTATCTCACTTTCAGAGGGAGCAGCAGATAGCTCAGCACTTTTGGGCTAGGTGGTCCAAGAAGTATATTAGCCAACTACAGGTGCAAACTAAATGGCGATCCAACATCGCAAATTTAATTACGCCAAACGCAATGGTCGTCATTCGCGAGGACAATGTGCCTCCTCTGAAATGGCATCTTGGCAGAATTGTAGAGGTGCATCCCGGCTCTGATGGCATAATCCGAGTGGTAACTGTGAAAAGTGTTGGTGGCGTACAAAAACGTGTGGTAGCTAAACTGTGTGTGTTACCCATTAATAACAATTGACTGATTTTTAAAGACTTTATTCTATGTTGTGTTATTAAAGATTTTCGATTTTTGTATATATGTATGATTAATCATTATTGTAACTGTACAGCGTTTTGAAGTTTAGTTCTTCAAGGTGGGGGGTATGTTTAGATTAGCCAATGTAACATATTTCTATTTCTTTGTATAATATTAAGCTTGTGTATTTTCGTTGCCAGTTTTGTATTTCGGGCGCGCTCGCTCATTTTCGGAGGGCTGCTGGTGCGTCATTTTAAAATCTTCGGTGGTTAGTTCAACCACTGACACGCAAATGATGAGTTGAAATAAAGTGGTTACTCAGAAAAGTTTATATTTATTAACAATAGTTACAGATTGCAAATAAATATTTTCGTGTGTTGTATAATCGCAAATAGTCGAAACGTTTGAAATTATATTAATTAATGAAATTTGATTTTACATTAATACTAGCAGTAATTTTATATTGTATTGCAAAATTGAATGAATGATGATAGACGTCCTCGTTTACAATTGTACATGTGGCTTTTTGTGCTCTGCAAGATATATCATCCGTATTGTTGCATATTACCAAATCTAATATTTTACTAAACACATTTTGCACATTATTTACTGAAATAAAATTTTGAACTGTTAAAAATTCAGAGATAATAACTTTAGAACCCGTGGTTTCAGGGATGTTGAAATTGCCGCAGATAAAAATGTTATCGGTCAACCTACAGTTGTCACTAACAAAATAATGTTTTTGAGATATACAATTATTGAAAATATAGAGGAAGTTTGTTGTTATGCCATGCCCCGCTCTTGCTTTAGTTGTCATATTAATTGATATTTTTAGTTAATTAATTACTCTTATCCCATGGATTGGGTTTTTACATCCTGTCTATTTGTTACTTGGTATTTAAATCTATTTTATAATGTACTGACTTAATTGCATAAATTGTAATGGTTTCATTGAATGTCTTCGTCTTTAAGCTACCTGGAACGGAATATTCCTCTACGGGATGTTTGAAGTTATGGGAAATTTCTTTATGCCAACACTTACAGCGACATAACCTCGAGATTTCTCATGTTGTGCCAATTTGGTTGATTTATTTTTTACAATAACATCTGCTATAACTTATTTATGTGTGGCTTATAGGATTTAAAGTAAGTAAACAAAGCTACTATAAACACAACACTCGCGAAGGACGCCACAGAAATTGTATGATTGAATTTAATAAAAAAGTACTCCTGACCTTGGAATCCTGATCTGCAGAGGGATGTTTAGGTTTTTGTCTGCCCAACAGCAACTCCTTTAATGTTTGGGCTTCCTTCTTATAATTAGCCTGCCGTGCAAGTCTTGTAAAAACTTACTAATCTGATACTTGTAGGATGATCTCTGCACTTCCTCCGATATGGCTCCAATGTCTGTTTTTTGGCTCATAACTAAAGATCTGCTGTGATGCACGAAGGTTACCGCTATTATTGGGCTTCCATGGCCACGGCTTCTTACGCTGGACCTATAGCTAATTACCAATGAAACGCCTAGAAGCAGATGCACGCATCTAAGCACTTTTATCATATGTAGACGGCTAAAAATAATTGCAAACCCCGGCAGCCTATTCACGACACTGCACTAATATCAAACACGTTATTAAATTGTAAAAGCGGTATTTACTTTGTTTTTTTGTTGCTTGGGTTTTTATGGGAAGCCAACTCCCAACATTCTTTGTTGTGCCCCCAATTGATCTTACATTGTTTTCTTTCTGTTTTTTTTATTTGTATGTCAATGTTATGATTACAGTTTCAAATTCAAATGATAACATTTTTGGGAACTATTTTACTATAATGCATGAAATGCTTGAATTATTTTAATTTCTATCATAACCCTATTATCAGCTTAAATTGCTTTCATTGCAGTATACGACTACAAATACTTAGTTTTTTATATTCACATTTAATGAGTAATGTTTCGTATGTCTGATTGCTTGGAATAACGATATCTACTGTATACTTCTTTTTCAGAGTGATCATGACGCCATCTCGTCTTGATTTAATAGTTATGGTGATATCCCTATCACACATATATAGTTCTGTTACTTCAGAATTCTAAATTGAATTGTTAAGAAATGTTTCGGTGGCTGATATAATGTCAATTTCACCATGTGTAGATGAGAGTACTGGAGCAATTTTGTGGACAACCCCCTGACATTTCAATAATAGCCTTGAAATGTCCATATCGTGTTTTTGCAGTATTTTGCTGCATTTTGGTTTTAGCAGCTATTTATAAAACAAATTTAGTGGGTACTCTAATATATGTAATTGTAACTAAAGACAAACACTAACCAAAAAAGTAAAAAAATAAATAGGTGTGTAGTGCATATACAATGCCCGCCAAAAAGTCGGCATAATATGGAAAAAAATATTTTAGATTTTTCAAAAAAACTTTTTGCGTCAATAATTTGTGCTTGTCTAAAAACCTATTTAGCCCCTATCATATATACCGAGCGATTTTTACTTGTTTAGAAAATGGAGTTTTTCGAAACTGTCAAAATCGAAAAAGTGCTATTTTTCGGAAATTAAGTAATATTTCAATGAGATTTCTTTAGAGTGTGTTATTTATAAACAATCTCAAGGCAAGAAAACCCCATTTGTTTTAAATTTAGCTAAAAATAAATTTTTAAATTTTTTTTATTTTTCAAAATTTCACATACAAAGACTTAATATTAAAGTTCACATTTTTTTATGTAAACACTTTAAGGAATTATAATTGGTGAATATAATATAAAATGTTAATTACTTTTAGATTTTTTATTATTTACCGAAAAGTAGTAAGTTTGCATAATTTTTACGTTTTCTATGCAAGGCGAGAAATATTTTTCAATTCTAACTAATATCTATTTAAATGGCTTCAAGAAACTCTAATCTAACCTTGTTAATGAATTACTGTTACAAAAATCCTGTAAATGTTCCTTTGCAGTTGTCTAAATAAGGAGATTTTTTCATACAATTACATGTTCTAAACACTGTTATGATTCACTGAGACATGTTGGTTACGCTCTGAAATAAAATCAGATATTCAGTTAAAAGGAATGCCTCTAATACTGACATCAAATAGCTCATCAAGCAGCAGTCGGTGATTAACACAATCGAATGCCCTGCTAAGATCACAGAATATCCCGACAGGGCATTCACCACTTTCTACACAACTAACGATTCTGTTGTAAAATGTATGTATAGCACTTATTGTCGACCTTCCACCACGGAAGCCACGTTGACTGTCAGACAATATATTGAACCTATTTAAGATATGTATCAATATGTCTAAGTAACAATATTCAAAATTTTTTGAGAATGGTGAACACACCGTAATAGGTCTATAATTATTTAGTACATAAGAATCTTTTTTGTTTAGAATATGCACAACTTTACCAATTTTTATTTGATTTGAAAAACTCCATTTTCAACGGATAAATCGACCAAGTAAGGTAGGGGTTTTAATAGTAGGTTCAATACCCGTCTGTATTTAGTAAAGAAAGAAAATAGAATTTATAATTTAATAGAATGAAGCTGATGGCAAATACCTTTTCGAGATAGACTATTGAACAGAGTGGGTATTAATCAAACAATAAAGCTTTTATAGTGTGTTGGATTGAAAAGTAAGCTAGATCGTTAAGGAGTTTGTTTTTATTGATATACAATTTTGAAGCGAAAAGATGTAACCGATTCGTATAATAAGAAATAAATAAATAAACCCTTTTAAAAAAGTTTAAATATGCTTGGTGTTTCACTTAAAGATAGAATCCGCGTGGTGTACAAGAAATAAAATAAAATATTGAAAGTAAGAAGGCGAGCAGACTAAAATGGAGACAGATAAAGAATATGGTGAGAATAGTACCCTAAAGCAGTTATAATCTACAAAAGCAAATAAAAAACAAATACTAAGTTAAGTTTATTGTGGTATTACATTTGGCGTTTTGCATCGTTGAATTGGATTACAGCAAACATTTTACAAGGGAAGAGAATCGCAAGGAAGTCGTTGGCAGAGTAAGCATATTTATGGGGCTTGTCAAATGAGGTCTGATAGCTTGTCTCTGGTTGGGATTTTTGGTGCTGAGCTGTAACTTATTTCAAAGGAGAAATTTGGATTGAATATTAAAGAAAAACTACTATAACTGGGTTCTGTTTGGATCTGTGCTGTGATGGGGCAAACTAGTTTCCTGGGTTAATTTAGATCCTAATTCTTGACGTTTTTGGCAGTTTGGTTATTAGTTGAGGCATTCACCGTGATTTTGAGTGGATCAGTGGTGGTATGATCGGTTGCAGAGTTGGGCGAATTGGTTTCATCAAACAAAGGTGCTAAGTTCAATAAAAGGTAAATGAATCCAGGTGTTATTTAAGAACTGAAATAAAATAAAGATTAAAGTGAATTAATTTAATTAAGGGAGTGCTTACTATTTGAGATTGTCATATAACCAATGTAACGACGAAGTATTTGTAATTGTATTTTCAATAACTATTTTTGACGTAATGTTTGACAGAAGCTTAGAATTGTCATAATTAAAATAGGAACATCAAATTTCAGAATAAGCAATCTAGATAAAAGGAATCCACTCTGATTTACCGTCAAGTGCATATACAGAAGCTAACAGACATAATTTTAAATATTCAAAACAAATAAATAGGGCAATTTAATCGATTAATATTTAATTATAAACATAACCTTATAAGCAAAATAACTTTATTAGTATATTGTATCACTCGTCTTCTGTAAAAAGACTTAAAAAGAGATAATAATTACATATATTGCTCTGATTAGTTATGCTATTTGTTTTAGGAATGTTTTATAACGTCCAAGAGAGCCTCAATAAAAAAGTTATTGAACTGTTCTGCTACCAGTTGCGGATCTTCCGTTACAGTACTGTTGACATTTAATGCAATGTTATTTAACTTTATATTTTCATTAGATAAATCGAAAACAATCTTACATGCCTGCTGTGAGGGATTGTCAGAATTAAAAAGTTTGTTTTAGTAATAAGTAATTTTGGTAGTTTGTATTAAAGCAATATGATTCTGTTTAGCTTGCTTGTATATATTTAGCAACTCGGTATAAGAGCGGTTTATAACGTGCAAGTTTTTTAAATTGACACTAGATAGAATCACGTCGTCATTCACCCATTCTTTATTATAAAGTTTTAAACAAGAACGCTGTTTCGGGAAATGTAAATCGAAATAGAGTAAAATTTTTCGTAGAAAAACCTGAAAGCGTCATTCGTATCAGTGATACTGTAGAGTAGTGATGTGCATAACCGGACAATTTTCATAACCGAATTATCTGCATTCGAATCATATTAATAACCGATTGATTATTTGAATAATTATTCGAAACAATTTTGGCTCTCGATTCGTTTCGATTAAGTCAGCCGGTTTGCCGGTTGGCGGTTCACCGTCATCTGCATCGTCATCGTAACTTGCAGATAGCAGAGGAACTCAGTTAATCGTTAATTATAATAATTGTATAAATAATTTTTATTTGATTTCTAAGGAGTGTAAACCATTGAGAATAGCTATATCAATACTAATCATAAAGAAATTATAAATATGCGAATACAAAGTATCTATTGAATCTATTTTAAGTTCCTAAAATTCTCTAGTAGCCACCCTTCCCTTATCGCTTGCACATCATACCGGTATATTTTAGAATCCATAATTTATCTACGTTCAGCCTTCCGCGGTTCTAAGGACGCACACTTAAAATTTTCAACACCGAAATCCACTTCTTTTCCCGACTGCTCCGTTATTAAAAATTAAATATAAATTTTTTACGATATTGGAAAATCTTATTTCGCTTTCTGTTTATCCCTATTAGACATAATCAACCGCGTTTCGAAGCAAAAATTTAGGCCGTTATAAATTAATACCAACACAGCTTCGGCAAATCTCATACTCAGCAGAACGTTATCTTTAATAGGAGCGGCCCCATAAATTTAACTCGTCGACAGGGAGTCTCAAATGTCTTAATAACATCAACAAGCAGCCGCGTGCCTCACTTGGGTCAATCAAGTACATACGTAGAAAAGGTTATATGAGTTATGAATGACGTATTATTTACAGAATTTCGATCACTCGCAGGTCGCTGAGACGCGGCACGTAGTACGTATCAGGATGAGGTTATTTTTCATCCGAATACTTGCAACGAAAACCGAGTTACACAGGTTATTTCAATAACCGGATAACCGGTTATTTTTTATTCGAATAAGCCAATCACTACTGTAGAGGTCAATCCAACTTTAGCTTAGAAGGCTACATTCGTAATTTAAAATATTATTTTCACTATAAGTTCTTTTATAAACGTAGGTCTTATCTGACCCAGACTCGCTGGTATCCAGTTCCAATAAAACAATTCTATGATCTGAAATAACCAGTATTATCAGAATTCATAAATATCTGATCAATAATAGTACAATTTACTTCCGTAATTCTAGAGGCCATTTCACTACTGGATTAAAGTCACAGCAAGATCAATTCGAACAAAGTACGTTGAACTTATTGTTCTTGCATATGTCCAGATTAAAATCGCCACACAGAAGTTGTCAGTGTTAAGGTTTATAGAGGCTATTTAAAACATCCAACAAACTAGTAAAAAAGACACTTTTATCCCCTGATGGAGCTCTATAACAATTTAAAATTATAATAGGTTTACGTTTGGTGGGTTTCCATAAACGCCCGCAAATTTTAAAATATTGTTCAACACAAGAAACGCTTATAGCTAATTTCATTACATTTAAGTTTTCATTTGCCCATATACCCACCCCACCATGCATGTCCTCTTTGAAACCTATTTTTACTAGACATAGAAAGTTTTAATTTAATAAACCAATAAACTAGGATTAAACACTAATCTTCTTTTATCACTTTCTTCTTTGGCATTTCTAAAAAAAGGTTTATACATGCATCATACGGCCAAATATCTGGATCCATTGCTTGTCTGAAGTGAATTTTCGATATCGATACTTTAAAAGAAGCATATCAATCCGGATGCCTGGATGATAAAGGTTCGCAGGTTACTTCGTAGAAATGGGGCTTCAGCAAATCACTTAGCTTTGATGACGTGGGTTTGGGATCCAGCCTGTATAAATACAAGTGAATTAATTTCTGCACTCCTTTAACATCTGCGGTATCCTTATTATTTCCCAAAACAATTGAACGTCAACGGTTTCTGTTGGCCACCTTAATCCACTCACCGCCTTTTTTTGACAACGACTGACTATTTTTGGCATCGTCATTTAAATTTACGTATTTATTAAGCACAGATGAAGTTTCAGCTTCTAACATAGCAGCTGATAGCTCTTTTTGTGTTACAGTCTGAGTGGGTTTTTGTATATTCAATTTAGGATTTTGGTTTTCAACACGTAGCCAGCACGTGTTTATCTGTTTATTTACATTTTTACTCAATTGAGCACTTTGTACTACAGTATTATTAATTGCCTCGTTTGCTACGAATGTTTGTTTGTCTTTCAACAAAGCACCATCTGCTTTATAGTCACGAACAGTTGTTACTTCGATATGTTTGTTTAATAACTCAATTTTATTATACAATTTGCGTATTAAAGTGTCTTTTTGATTCACAGTATACAGTATGATCAAAAATGAATCTTATCTAGTATGGTTATGAAAGAATAAATTGCTGCCTTAAAAACTGGCTGCATTATATTTTATTTTTAAGTTAGATATAAGATGAAGTGTATATTCGACCGGCGCAAGCTTATTTTTTGGATAAGTACGTTACTTTTACGTGAAAACTTATTTATTTCAATTTAATATTGTAATAAGATGCATAAAAAGAATATTTATAGTAATACAATTTGACAGTTTGAATTAAATGTAAGTATGTAAGCCAATTTTAAAGGCGTTAGTTTGCATTTTCACAGCCATTCTAGATGAGATTAATTTTTGATCATGCTATATTTTAAAATATGAATGTCTATCAAACGTTAGACCAAAAACACCTCTTTTACTCCCTTGAAACATAAATAACTATTTGCAGGCATATTTGGTTGCCATATATGTTACAATTAAAATGACCGTCAAGCCCACTCAAATATTTGCTTCTATGTTTATCTCTTTCTCACTTAAGCATTGCAGTGTATTTTCTTGTTAATACTATCTTATTTGTATTATAATAACTAGTATTTCGAAGACCGATAGACCTCGCGCAACTGCTGTTTCCATACCCCATCAGCTCAGCACTGAAATAAAATCCGTATCCTCAAATATTTCCGTCCCTAGAATTTTAGGTAGATACTGACTATGGGGTTTACTTATGAGTAAGATGGAACTTTTATCTGTAAAAAAGATCAAAATATTTAGAGCTATTTTTGAGAAGAAAGAACATTGTCTTTTTGAAATTTTTGGGGTATTTCGGCCTCCCGACTGTGAAGCCAGGGTGTGATATTATCGTCCTAAGGCTGTCTATGAAGATAATCAAAATAAAAAATAATTTTTGAGAAAAATAAAGATTTTACGACACTAAAGTTCTAAAGCTTCATAAAGCGTCTAAGTAAATTTTCACATATAATCCGGATTTTTTTTATAATTCTTAAAGTCGTCGAGTGAGTATTCGATTAGATTATACCATGAATATCTATAAGGGAATTAAACTAAAAATGTATTTAATGCCTATCCTAAAAAAATGTTGGAAATTGCATGACATTGACAGCTGACACCTCAAAATTGAGAACACCAAAACGATAACACCACGGTGTTTTTACTTATTAATGCGTGGCCTGAATAGGGATTTTTTGCATTATGAATGGTATAATAATAGAAATTCGTTTATATGACATATGACTCCTTCCTTCTTTCAGTAGATAATAAATATGGGGTATCATTTATGAGTAAGAAAAAAAATTCTGTGAAAATGATCAAAATCGTTATTGCCGTTCGTCGGAAGAATAGTTATTTTCATGACAAGCGTCGAAAGTAGCAAGTATCGTGCGAGTGTTGATTAGACAAACGAGGGCGTAGCGAAGCGAAGCCCGAGTGGATCTAAAACACGAGCACAGATATTTGCACTTTCGGGCGAGTTATGAACACTATTTTTTAGACGACCACTCAAAGTAAATTCTATTTTTAAGAATTGTTTTTATTTTGTTTGCAAAATTGATCGTTATATTATTATTGGTACAATTATAAAAAAATAGAGCTTGTTGGAAGCAGAGCAACGAATAAAGCAAAAGCGTCTGGATTATTTGAATCACGGTCTGCTTAATTGTGTGACAAACGTCAAAGTGACGTTTGTCACACAATTAAGCAGGCCGTGAAGAGGCCGTGATGTGAATAACTTTGTGCCGTTACGATATGACTAGTACGATATAATATCGTGCTAGTGTATGAAATTGTCAACTTTCTGTAGTAGGCTGCTGTCGCGATAATGTTACTTTCATACGTGGTCGTCTAAAAAACATTTTTCGTTTTTCGACATTTTTTTGGGTATTTAGACCTCCTGACAACCAACCAACGAACGCTGTAACGCAGTGAAACAAACGTCTGATGCCATTGTTCCAAAGCTTTATAGAATATCTCTGCCCATTTTCTTGAAAATCCATCGGTAATTTTCACCGTTGTGTGGAACATACGTACATTCGTACATACGCGGAAATGAGTTTATTTCATTTTGTAGCCATAATCTTGTCTACTGGCTCTCGGTAGCTGGCTTCAAATGTCTTTTATGGCCCTAGGGCCTATAAAGTTGGTAAGCAGTATAACAAGCACTAACAATGCAGTATAACAACACTAACAATCTGCATAGAAACCATAGCACACCGCAGTAATCTGTAGCCTAAATAGTGAATTCCTGAATTTTGTCCATTTTGAGAACCAAACAAAAATAAAACGTTGTATGTACCACGTGCCTAATCACGATTACAGCTTTCGGAAAATTTAAAGCTCTCCGCTTTGCATCACGGTTTAAACATTTACTCGTGCTATACTCTATTGATTATGCCCTTAATACATAAATTATCATTTCGTCCAGTCGTTTCGAAAGTCATCAATCCTTAAATTATGGCCCCATCGGTGAATGTTTCTATGTTGGCGTTCTTATACCGAGTGATGATGAAACTAGAGCCATGCTTATATCTGCTTTATTTATGAATAGATTTAGATAAAATTTTGTATGAAGATACTACAGATAATTTCTGATTGACCGATATATATATACAGGGTGACACAGCGGACATGTAACAGCCTATAACATTTTTATTTATTAGAATTAAATTCTGAAATTTGGGTGTTGCAATTATCATAAGGGTAACCTTTTGATGACTAATTAAAACTAATTTTTTCACTTCCGGTTTAAACGGAAGTAACCCTACATTTTAAATTTTAAATAGCACCCTGTATATATTTTTAGCCTACCTGAACCGCTGCAAAATTCTCTTTTCAACCGTGTGTCACAACTTGACATTTGATTTCAAAATGGCTGCCAAAATCAATTTTTCTCCCAAACTCTTAATGGGCCATGACATGACACTTGCTAATTATCAGCACGTAAATGACGTTGAGATGTAAAAATTAAGGTGTAAAAATATTAGTGATTTTGATACTTTTTATCTAATTAATAAGAGTTACGAATAAAGGATCATTTTTCAAATTTTAGAAATGTATTTTTTAACGCTTAATTTCTCAAAATCCAAAATAGGAAACTCCAATTTTTATTTAATGTAACTGTAGAACAAATATTTTCTGTTTCATATAATTTATCAGAATTCGTATGAACAACTTTTTTTATTATTAAAAACGCAAAATTATACATATCTACATTGTTTCCAAAATACGTATATTATTAGTATCAATAACAAGCCAAGTAGGCTGTGTAACATCCTACTATCCATTCACAAAACTCGTGAACTGTCAAAACGCTGTCAAGTTGGTACCTCGTTTAAATTCTGGTTTGGAACTTCTGCTTGCTGATTTTGGCAGCACTGACATTTTTGCAATTTAAAAAGTTTACTTATATGTCACACTTTCTTGTAAAAAAATAATCTCCAAAATTCTTTAACTTTTGTGCATACACCTCAATCGCAATGGAACAGAAACGAAAGGGGGTTTTATTATTGGAAAGGAAAAAAAAGCTATAGTTAATTATTACAAGGAAAAACTTTGCTTAACTTTTGACACATGTAACATAACCTAACTGTAATATTACTAGAAATCACCAGATTCGAAGTACATTCCCAAAAAAAACCGTAATTTCCATGTACACTCAGCAAATATTTAAAAAATTAGACATTGACAGTTCACGAGTTTTGTGAATGGATAATAGCATATTATTGATGTTAAAAACGTTAAACAATTCTAGAGGGCTATGGATAGAATATGGCTGCAAAAGTTATATCATTTGTTTTGTTTACTCTCGTTTAGCTTTATTCTGTCAATTTATTTAAAGTATTTTGGCTTTTAAAAGAATATTCTCTATATTATTTATTGTTTTAAATTATGTATTCTAGAGATGAAAAAGTTGATATGCTCGACTGTATGCGGAAAGATTTCCGGAAAGCAACCATCCTGCAAACAACTATTTTTAGAAACTTGAACAATTTAGACAACCAGATTTAGAACAGAATGACCTTATTATCGACGAGCAAATGGAAGTAAATGTACTAGCAATAGTTGAAGTTGATCCAACAGTTTCTGTATGACAGATTCAGGGTCAGATTGGTGTTAATCGAGAAACGGCTCGCCGTATTTTAAAAAAGCACATGTATAAGTCCTACAAATACCAAATACACCAGCTTTTGTATCAGAATGATTACCAAAGAAGAGTGAATTATTGCAATTGGTTTTTAAATAGGTACGAGTATGACTTCCATCACTCAATTCTCTTCTCTGACGAATCTCGGTTTACTAATTTGGGTCTATTCAATCGAAATCATACCCAGTATTGGGCTCAAGAAAATCCAAGGGTTATGAGAGAAGGTGCGTACCAAGAGCGATTTGGTTTCAACGTCTGGTTAGGAGTAATTGGTACAAGAATAACCGAACCAATAATTTTCAATGGCCGATTAACGTCCGATAGATATTTAGAATTATTACAAACAGAAGTTGAAGGTTTTCTGCAAGAATTACCTCCTAATGTGGATCAAGTAATTTTTCAGCAAGATGGCGCCCCATCGCATTACGCAAGAAATACCGTGAATTATTTATACGAAAGGTTTGGCGAAAATTGGATTGGTACAAATGGTTCCAATAGGTGGCCTCCAAGATCTCCGGATCTTACCCCATTCAATTTTTTTTATGTGGAATCACCTTAAGGAAAAGGTTTATAGAATTCCAGCAGTAGATCGAGAAGACTTAGAATTAAGAGTTAGGAAAGCCACCCCTGTGAAGTTAGCACCACAACTTCAAAAAATTTTATTTTTTTCAAGAGTTCCCGTTGCACCCCAAAGAGTTCTAGAGTTCCTTGCTATTTTTAAAATAGTTCTATGTATTTAAGAGAAAAAAATGTAGATCGAAAATTTGGGGTGCTAACTTCACATTTTCATCGGACAAATACCACTATAACTATTTTTCAGTCATACTTACTGAAAAATGTCATTACACTTTTCGATAGAACTCGTCGGGGTGCTACTAGAACCCTAACAAAAAAAAAAGATTTTCAAAAAAAATTTTTTTTTCATTAACCAGAAAAAAATATCTTTTTAATTTTTTTAAGTTCCAGTAGTTCTAATGGGAGTTCTAATAGCACTCCGGCGAGTTCCATCGATAACCCTAATAAAATTTTTTGATAGAACCGAAAGTAAAGAAGTTACGCCGATTTTTGTGTTAGTATTTTTACAAAACGACGAAGTTCTGAAAGCAATTTTTTAAAAGTTTTGGTAGTTCTAATGGGAGTTGTAGTAGCACCCAGACGGGTTCTCTCGATAATTCTAATAAAATTTTTTGATAAGACTCGAAGTAAAAAAGTTACGTTTATTTTTATGTTAGCACTTTTACAAAACGACCCAAGAACTGGAAGTAATTTTTTACAGTTCCGGTTGTTTTAATAGGAGTTATAGTAGTACCCGGACGGGTTCTATAGATAACTCTAATAACATTTTTTGATAAAATTCGAAGTAAAAAAGTTACGTTTATTTTTATGTTAGCACTTTTACAAAACGACCCAAGACCTGAAAGTAATTTTTAACAGTTCCGGTAATTTTAATAGGAGTTCTAGTAGCACCCGGACGAGTTCTATCGATAACTCTAATAACATTTTTTTATAGAACCGGAAGTAAAGAAGTTACGCCCATTTTTGTGTTAGTATTTTTACAAAACGACGAAGTCCTGAAAGCAATTTTTTAAAAGTTCCAGTAGTTCTAATGGGAGTTGTAGTAGCACCCCGGCGAGTTCTATCGATAGTTCTAATAACATTTTTGATAAGACTCGAAGTAAAAAAAGTTACGCTTATTTTTATGTTAGCACTTTTACAAAACGACCCAAGACCTGGAAGTAATTTTTAACAGTTCCGGTAATTTTAATAGGAGTTCTAGTAGCACCCGGACGAGTTCTATCGATAACTCTAATAACATTTTTTGATAGGACCGGAAGTAAAGAAGTAACGCGTGTTTTTGTGTTAGCACTTTTACAAAACGACCAAGGCCTGGAAGTATTTTTTTACAGTTCCGGTAGTTCTAATAGGAGTTCTAGTAGCACCCGGACGAGTTTTATCGGTAACTCTAATAATATTTTTTGATAAGACTCGAAGTAAAAAAGTTACGCGTATTTCTGTGTTAGCCCTTTTACAAAACGACCAAGACCTGGAAGTAATACCCATAACTTTTTCAATTCTAGTTCTATGAAAAAAAGTCCTTCGAGTTTGCCATAGAACACGCCAAAGTCCCACAAGAACTTCCGAAGAAATTTTAAAGAAATTGCTTCTAGGATTTAGTCGTTTTGTAAAGTTTTAGCACAAAAATGCGCGTAACTCTTTTACTTCGAGTCTTATCAAAAATGTTATTAGAGTTATCGATACAACTCGTCCGGGTGCTACTAGAACTCTTATTAGAACTACCGGAACCGTAAAAAATTACTTTCAGGTCTTGGTTCGTTTTATAAAAGTGCTAACATAAAAATAAACGTAACTTTTTTACTTCGAGTCTTATCAAAAAATGTTATTAGAGTTATCAATAGAACTTGTCCGGGTGCTACTAGAACTCCTATTAGAACTACCGGAACTGTAAAAAATTACTTCCAGGTCTTTGGTCGTTTTGCAAAAGTGCTGACAAAAATAAACGTAACTTTTTTACTTCGAGTCTTATCAAAAAATGTTATTAGAATTATATGTATATAGAACTCGCCGGGGTGCTACTACAACTCCCATTAGAACTACCGGAACTTTTAAAAAATTGCTTTCAGGACTTCGTCGTTTTGTAAAAATACTAACACAAAAATCGGCGTAACTTCTTTACTTCCGGTTCTATCAAAAAATGTTATTAGGGTTATCGATGGAACTCGCCAGAGTGCTACTAGAACTCCCATTAGAACTACCGGAACTTTAAAAAATTAAAAAGATATTTTATTCTGGTGAACGAAAAAAAAATTTTTTTTTAAATCTTTTTTTTTGTTAGAGTTCTAGTAGCACCCCGACGAGTTCTATCGAAAAGTGTAATGACATTTTTCAGTAAGTATGACTGAAAAATAGTTATAGTGGTATTTGTCCGATGAAAATGTGAAGTTAGCACCCCAAATGTTCGATCCACATTTTTTTCTCTTAAATACATAGAACTATTTTTAAAAATAGCAAGGAACTCTAGAACTCTTTGGGGTGCAACGGGAACTCTTGAAAAAAATAACATTTTTTGAAGTTTTGTGCTAACTTCACAGGGGTAGGAAAGCCATTAATAATATAACACACCAGCAACTTGAAAACGTGCTTTTAGCAACGGTTAGGAGAACGCGTCTATGTAGAGATAACAACGGACAACATTTTGAACATTTACTGTAATTTTTTTTGTATGATTATTGTTTAGTTCAGCTTTGTGTTATAGTAGGTTAAATTTTTAATTAAATTTCTTTGTGCTGTACCGAAAAATTTACTTTTCATTCCATGGATCTCTAGATATGTTTAACAGTTTTGTTATAATTATGGTGGGGTATTACTATGCTACTTGGGGCATTATTGTTACATGTACTTACACCTATTATAAGTATTTACGGATCATTGTAGATATGTGTAATTTTGCGTTTTTAGTCAAAAAGTCAGGTGTTCATACAAACTTTAATAAATTTTATGAAAATGTACATATTTATTTTACCTTTCTATAAAATAAAAATTATAGTTTTCTATTCTGTATTTTGAGATATTAAACGTGAAATAAATGCATTTCTATGAAAAATGGTCTTTTATTCCCAACTCTTATTAATTAGATAAAAGTATCAAAATCACAAATGTTTTTACACCTTAATTTTTATATCTCAAAGTCCTTTACATGCTGATAATTTGCAAGTGTCATGTCATGGCCAACTAAGGGTTTGGGAGAAAAATTTATTTTGGCAGCCATTTTGAAATCAAATGCCAAGTTGTGACACACGGTTGAAAAGAGAATTTTGTAGCGGTTAAGGTACGCTAAAAATATATACAGGGTGCCATTTAAAATTTAAATTCAGGGTTACTTCCGGTTAAACCGGAAGTGGAAAAATTAGTTTTATTCAGTCATCAAAAGGCTGCCCTTATGGTAAATGCATCACCCAAATTTTAGAATTTAATTCAATAAATAAAAATGTTATGGGTTGTTACATGTCCGCTGTGTCACCCTGTATATATTGTCAAAATTGCCACCTTCCGGTTTCACCGAAAATGATTCCAACTTTGCTTTTTAAATGGGTCACCCTGTATATTTTATATTCTTTGGAATGTACAAGTCAAATTACATAAACTAGTCTCGCCAGATTTTAATTTTTTTAAACAGAAACATATTTTTTTCAACTCTTATTTTCTACAATAGAAGGATGCGACTTGAAAAAGTATGTTCTAATTGACTCTAGCAACTAATAATAATAGCTATTTTATCAATAAAGTCAATAACAAACCCTTAATAAAAGAATGAAATTTGCTAAACACGTTTTTTAAGAAAAAGTAACTTTTTTTAAATACCACCTACCAAGGGCCATCTTGCCATTAAGCACCAAATTTAATTATCAATCCAATGATATGCATCATGCACTACTTTAGCATTATTTAAAATTGAAGAATAATTATTTTTTTTTAATATTTCTGTGTAATACCTTAGTAAATTCGGCAGCCCTGTTGTATGTAATTTGAGCCGTAGATTGCGAAAAACATAATATATGTAGGGTGATCTATTTAAAAATCAAAGTTATTGTTATTTCCGATGAAACCGAGAGTCGGCCATTTTTATTATACTTGTATGCCAATGCAAAATTGTGTCTAGTACGTATCCTTGTATCAAATTTCATCCGAATGCATTCATAAGTAACGAAGATAGAAGCATTGTCCTGGTTTCATTGTCATCCGGTATGCTCCTTACAAATCTTTTAAGGTATAAATAGATGCAGTACCTTTCGAAGAGCATATACATTTCACCGACAATTAAGGGCGTTATAGTTATATACTGAACTAAAAGAGCGAATGAAAAATACTTTTGCATTGACTCTATGAATCTGAAAATAAATGTAATCAAATAGCATCGAAAAGTTTAGCGTTAAGTTACTCTATTACTTCAATAGAAATATGTGGTGCTCTATATAGGATTTGACTGTAATTGACTGCTGTTCGTTCCTCAATCGAAATAGATTGGAGAGGCGATGACTCAGAAGTCGAAACTGTACTATGATGTTAGTGCTAACTGCTAAAAATGTATTGTCAAACGCAGGTACAAAAAAGGCAGCCACTGTAAGTCCTGCTGCTTCGCATATCCAGGTGATGTTGAACCAAAAGTTGGATGCATTTATATTCAAACTTCCCACTGGTAACGAATTGTAACCGAAAGACACTGCATTCTTTACTAATACAGCCACTACAGTAAAAATGGCAAAGAGTTTCTGCGCACGCACCATATTGAAGATGATAGTATTTAATTTTAATCGAAGCTTATTTCTGAACATGTCAGTTGTCCAGAAAGACTCAAACCGTTCAAGAGCTTATCAAGTTTATCTTGATTGTAGGCAGCAACAATCATCTTCAGAAAAACCTGCAAGATCGAAATGTTACGCAATTTATTAGGTTATTGTTAATTATTTTCTCTATTTAGTTTGAGTTGTGCTCAGAACATTTCAAGCAGTATTGCTATACTTAACTCTCTACAGTTAGCATTATATTTTTTTAAACATCATTAATTTTATATAATGTGTAGTATTTAATAAAGCTTTTGTTTATATGTAATACAATAAGAACTATCCATTTAGTCGATGAAATGAAAAGATTACCTGAAAACAAGTTACCTAGGAAAATATCAAGAGCTCATGCAACAAGTGTAATTGTTAATCTTACAAATGAAACCGACTAAATTTATAATTCGAATGATATTCGGAGGATTAATGCATAAAACCAATCACCTTGACGGCTGGCACTATTACATTAATTTATTAATGTATAACATTAACTAAATAAGCAGCAACTTCGTGTTTTACCTCTATTAAACACCCACTTGGAGCTTATTCAGTGTAAAACGATTGCCATTGGTCAAACTCCAATTTTCCATGGCTGGTGATTGATCCTATGTATTAATTACAGAAAATTTCAGCAGTCATCATTCCATCATCGCCATCATTTATTGGATAAATTATTCGTTACAAATATTAAGGGAGAGAGCACAACCGAAAGTAAACTTGCAGTCATAGAACTTCATTTGAAAACAACACACCATTAAATAAACCATGAGTTTCCATAACACCAATGTCTTATGATAAAAAAGATAGAACGAAAGCCTGTTTGTCTGCTTTATGTTGTTGACTCATTTGTAAATTTCAAATTTGAGAGATATCACACGATTAAATTCTCATAACATCTACCCAGCATAGCACAAACCGTTGAAGTGTATATTAATGAACGTTTATAGCATTTAATAGCGGAATGTACTACATTTCGATATTTAACATCGTTGAGTAAACCCGTATTTTACAGCATAGCAGCCATTATAGGATAGCAACGATGATTCGTTTCAAGTTTCGCAATGTTGAAGTGTATTGTTGGTGGTACTGTCAGTATATGTCGTATTCGAAGTTAGCAGATTAGATTTTGTGTTAGTCTGTGTCAAGACTGAAGCAAAACTTAACCTATAAACTTAAAATTTGGCATAGAATTATAGTGCTACCAACAGTACACTTCAGTACTCTCAAACGCATAACATCAACTGGAACTGCATATTGTGCTTCAGTACATAAAAACGAGTTCTACTCAGCTTAGCTATGTTTTTATATTTTTTCTATAGCACATGTTAAATTGTGCATTTATCAACTCAAAACAAAAGGTCAAGTTCTACTTTAACAGCAAGGGTAGATAAAGTAGCACTTTAACATCAAAGATAGATAAAGTAATTTAATTTTCTAACTTTTGTTTAAATTAAATATGACAGCTTCGTATTATCGTAGCAACCCAATCTAGCTACTGACATTTTTAAATGAGATTAACTGTCATTATTTTCTTTTGAAATTGTTAAAGTTCTTGCTATAGAAAAAAATATTGTATTATACACGACGATAAAGTTATTTCTATCCACTCTTGAATCATTAACGTCTCGACTTCGTCTCCACGTTAAACGATTCACTCGTGGATAAAATTTAACTTTATCGTCTTGTACAATAAATTACTATTAATGTCACTTTTACATACAAAATTCATATTGCACATTTCTATATGAAATGCGATAAAATAGTGTACGAAACGCATTAGAAAAGTATGGCTATTTAAGTACTCGCTAACGCTCGTACTCAAACGAACTATTCAGCAAAATATCACTTTTCTAAACAAGTTAGGTAATATATTATTTTAGCACGTTATTTCTAACCCGTTTATGTTACTCCATAATGAAAATATTTATTAGCCCTAATACGATTGAGTCAACAATATTCAGAACTCTTGCTCGAAAGGAATTTCAAATTAATATCCTGCTGATGACTATTTATCCATCGACTGACGATGTTTATGGATTGATGACCATAAAACACGTATAGCAAAAAGTTTCATCAAATACCGTTTTTCATTTAAGACAAAAAAAGTTCAACAAAACGATATTTCTAATAAGTAATATCTAATTACCAAATACCTGTGTAAATCCAGCAAATGCTTCAGCGTTATCGACAAAATCAGTAATATTTCTTGTATACCAAAACCGTATTATAACTATGCAATTTACAAATAGCATCATTCCACAGATTAAAAATTGAAATGCTACATGTTTTATAGAGCGTTCTTTTGAGTGAAATCCCAAAAGTGTTAATACATAAAGTGGGAATTGCATGGTACTGTAAAATTCGGACATCTTGGAGTATGCACTGCTTCTCAAATACTTGAAATGCCTATTGCAGAATTATCTTATCCTGTAAATAAGAAAAAATCACAGAACAATAATATGACTATAATATAATACATAATTTAAAACAATCTACAAACATTTTCAGAAACGTTTTCGAAGTGGTCGCTTTGCTTTCGAAACCTAAGCACGTGGCTAAAATTCGTTCCGAGACTCGAAAGTGTTGGTGGGGCATATGAACATAAAGCGTTTGTGAGAATTTCGCCAACAATAACCACGTTTATTTCTGAAATCAAAAACAAATTATATAAACAACTGTAACAAGTCCAAGTAACACTTATCACCTCCAAGCGGGGGTGAATGCTATCCTCATGTCATATAAAAGAACTTCTGATCACTTATCTCCACCGATTACAGACCTGGAAAAAAACAATCAACTGTAATTACTTAAGTGATGATAACTTTTTTATAATTTTAACTAGATTCACGAATCTTTGTTGCTAATAAGAAATCTCACGAGTGGACGAAGTGGGATTTCTCAATAGCAACAAAGATGAGTGCTAGCAAAGCGGTTGTTTGCGCATGACTGCCTCTGTAGATGCTAGAGGGTTGGGGGTAAGTGCGCTTGCTTGTGACGAGAGTCGAGTTTTTGCCATGTACGAGGGAAGAAGGAATGGATTTTAAAATAAATATACAGTCCACTTTAAAGTTTGTTTTTATTGGCCCCATTGGCCGAAACATTGGTCCAATCGAACCGGATAGAAGACATTAGTGCAATAATAAGGAACCGGCCGCTGGGAATATTAATAATTTGGAACATCGGAGGCAGCAACCACAGGCGTCTGTCCATTCCACCAGGGTTCCATCATCGCAAATCAGGGTCCAGTGTTCCACGGCGGGGAGCAGAAAGCAGCAGCTACAATTGCATGTCCGACGGTCCTCCAGTCCGTAAGTTTAATAATCCATTCCTAATTTTACCCCAAAATTATCCATTTGTTTATAACTCGTGCTCAATCTGCTTCAGTAATGGTCGAAAACGAGATTACGATTAATTCATTAAGGGCTAGGCGCGGCATAATTAAAGCCAACGTAACACGCCTAAGAACTTATTTTGACAATGTTGATAAGGATTCAGTATCTGAAAGTATTATTGCTCAATTAAATCATAGGCTAGAAAAAACTGAACCTTCATGGGATGAATTTAATGAAGTTCAATACCAAATTGAATTGCTTGAAGAGTCAGAAAATCATGAGGTTGAGCGGGAACAGTTTGAAAATGCATATTTTAGTATTATAAGAGATATAAAAGCATTATGTACACTTTTCGATTCTAATAAAATAAATAATTCAAGTCCAGGGTCAAATCATAGTGGCATCAACAGGTTCGGTGCATCTAATAATAATAATTCAATACAACTGCCACATATAAAATTAGCTAATTTCAGTGGTCAGTATGATGGCTGGTTGGAATTTAGGGATGCATTCAAGGCTCTTGTTGATAGCAATGAATCTTTATCGGAAATTCAGAAGTTTTATTACTTACGGTCTTCTCTTGAACGGGATGCAGCAGAAATAATTAAAAATATTCAGGTATCTGCAGCAATTATAAAAATGCATGGCAGCTCTTAATAGACAGATATGAGAATAAACCATTAATGATTCACAATCACATTAAGGCCATTTTTGACTATCCTGTTATAAATAAGGAATCTCATATCGAACTTAGGAAATTATTTGATAATGTCACTAAACAGTTGCGTTCCTTAAAACGCTAGGTGAACAAACAGAGCATTGGGATCGATTAATAATATATATATTAACCATAAATTTGATTTAGTTACACGCCGCGACTGGAATCGTATAAATATGAAAACGAATTGCCATACATGTCAGATATGAATAAATTTCTGAAATCAAGGTGCGACATTTTAGAAAAACTTGAAATTCATAAAATGGAGAAACATAATAAGGGTCAATTTAATCAAGCAAATTATAAAAAATCTCCAACAAATAGTTTCGTCTTCAGTACAAATAATCTAAAATGTTACTATTGCCATCAAAATCACCCAATTTACAAATGCGATTCGTTTCTAAAATTAAGCATAGTCGCCAGAATTGCAGCTGTAAAGAAACTTAAAATTTGCCTGAATTGTTTACGGGCGTCTCATCCTTCGTGGAACTGTTCCGTTCGCAGATGTTTTAAATGCAATAAGCCCCATAATTAATAATAATAATAATAATAAAGTCTTTATTCCGGTAAGTACAGTACAGGTAAGTTTCAACAATAAATAAACATAAATGGAACATACTAAATTATACGGGACAGAGTAATGAAATAAAATTTTCTATTTAGCGTCACCGGAATCATAAGGCGCAATTCAGGTAATACCCTGTTTTTCAATTGGACCTTAATCTGTTTTGTAAAGAAAGTTTTAAATGTGTGCCTAACTTAAGGAGTATTCTGAATTACGTTCACAAAACAAAACAACTTAAAATAAAACTGAAATATAATACTGCTTATAGGACTCGAAGCAAACGAATCGCGATCTCACATTATTACTAGTAAACAGCATCAGATTATGTTGCATACTTATTGCCCTTGTTCAAAATTTTCGTCAGTTGATTTTTAAAAAGCGGCGGTGTTGAGGCTTTTATCATTTCAGGCAGATTGTTAAAAATTTTACTTATATTATATTGAAATGATCTCTTAAAGAGTGTTGTTTTATGTTGAGGAGGTGTGATAAGGCCATTGAACCTCAAATTTAAATTATGCACATCAGTTCTAAATTTTATCTTGTTATATAGATAAGGAGGTTTTTTGAGGAAAATTATCTTATGATATAAGCATGCTGTGCGAAGGAAACGCCTGTCTTCCATATTTAGCCAGTTTGCTTCAGATAACTTGTGTGAAATGTGGTCATACTTACGTATACCATAAATAAATCTCAAACATGAATTTTGAACGCGCTGTATTCTATTTGAAGTATCGGTGTCGAGGCAAGAGGAATACAATTCTGAGCAGTATGAAAAATGTGACAGTACAAGTGCTTCGCACAGCATCTTTTTTGTTGATTGGTTTAAATATTGCTTATGAGTATACAATAATTTAAGGCTTGTATAAGCTTTTTCTATACATTTATTGATATGTTCTCTATATCTGAAACTGTTGTCTAAAATAATTCCCAAATTCTTTGTACTATTGTTTACAGGTAAATTAGCATTATCTATAGTTAATGTTAAGATATTCTGAACACTAGAGCGATCTGCATCCCTCCCAAACAGAAGTACACAAGATTTAGAAGGATTTAAAGTTAGAGCATGTTTGGTTGACATATCAAACAACAGATGTAAATCTTGCGATAGCTCTTCAAGTGCAATATTAAGATTAGAAGGATAACATGATTTATATATTTGGGTATCGTCTGCGTACATATGTATTTTACAATATTTAATATAATTATGAAAATTTGACGTATAAATAGTGTACAGTAAGGGTCCTAAAATAGAGCCCTGCGGCACACCTTGTGTTATTTGACGAGATGTAGAGACTGTAGATTCTATCTTCACACATTGGGTTCTATTACTAAAATAGTTTTGAAGTAGTAATATTGCATTTGTTGAAAAGCCGATGTAATGAAGTATAGATAACAGCAAGTCATGATTGATAGTATCAAATGCCTTGCTGTAATCCAATAGAGTAAGAATAGTGAGCTCTCCTTGATCGGTTGCTTGTAGAATGCCATCCGTTATGCTTAGCAGCGTAGTCGTGCAACTATGCGATGGCCTAAAACCAGACTGACTTTCCGGTATTAAATTAAAGGTGGTCAAGTAGACCCTTATTTGATTATTCATAATTTTTTCCAATAGCTTTGACAAGGTAGGAAGGATGCTAACTGGCCTTAAATCTGAATACTGTTGAGGATCATTAATTTTGGGAAGAGGGGTAACTAAAGCATGTTTCCAACAATCAGGAAATACGTTTTCTGTTAAGCAGACATTGACTATGTGCGTTAAATATTTTATAATTAAGGGAAAACACAAAACAATCATTTTCAAATTTATACCGTCAGATCCAACAGCATCACTTTTTATATCCTTAATTAGTTTGCTAACTGTTTCTTCTGTTACCGATGTGAATTTAAAATCAAAATTGTTTTTAGTAGTTTGGTTTTTCAAATAGTAATCTTTTATGTTATTATCTACTGCTAATTTTGGGATATTATCAATAAAATTATTATTAATTTGTTCTACGTTAGATAAGTGAGCTGGAATTTGATAATTAACTTTATTTCCAATATTTAGAGTTTGAAGGCACTTCCAAATTGATTTTTTCTCTTGAAATTTGTGAGCATAATACGCTTTTTTCTCGTTAATTATACTTTGATTGGTCAGATTTCTAAGGGATTTGTAATATTCCCAGTGTCCCGGGCTTTTGGACTTTTTGAATCTGTTTTTTGCCTTGTCTCTTAACTTCATCATTAAATTGATGTTGTCGGTCAACCAAGGAGCGGGCCCCTTAGTAATTTTTACTGTCCTCCAAGGAGCATGTTTATCGAACAATTTTATTAAATTACTTAATATAGCAAGTTTGTCGTTTATATTGGTGGTAAAATATATTTCTTGCAAGGGCAACAATTGCAAATCCCTCTGGAAAGAGATATCATCAAAATACTTAAAATCGCGGAAGGTTTTCATTATTGGAGGTTGCTTAGGGAAGTTTACATTAATAATGCAGTAAACCAAATCATGGTCGGATTCATTATTACCTTTGACACCAGAAGATTTCACTAATGTCGGATTGCTAGATATTATGACATCTATAAGGGACTGTTTATCTTGTGTAATTCTGGTAGGGGATGTGATATGCTGATGCAGATTCAATAAGTCTAGAAATTCAGATAAGTATTTAGTATTTGATTGTGAAAGATCCAACATGTTAACATTTAAATCACCCAAGCAAAATATTTCATCCGATACTGATGCACATAATGTAAACGATATTTCTAAATTATCAATAAACGTTTTATAATTGAAAGAGGGAGGTCTATATGCGGTACCAAAGACCAGTACTTTTGATTTTATTTTTACAGAAAACCACAACTGTTCAATGCTGTTGGTTGTATTAATTATTTTATAACTCAAGGAATCTCGTATGTACACCGCAACACCGCCACCATGACCGTCCCTGTCTTTGCGAAGTAATGAATAATTTGTAATATGAAGTGCATTACTACTTATTTGAGAAGTAAGATAAGTTTCTGATAGAAATAATATATCGTAATCGGTAATAATTGTTCGTATATAATTTATTTTTGGTATGAGTGACCATATATTTAAGTGCGCTGCTACCAAGTTATAACATTTTTTGTTACTGATCATCTGCGTCGATCCCATAAACAGCAATGAAATAAATCTAAATTGCGCTCTGAAAGAAAAGTAAAATAAATGTTCTGTTTAACACCTGAATATCTGTTCAATGTCGTGTTTATCATTAATCGCTAACCGCACACAATCAGCTTGAAAATGCATTTAGCTCACTGTAGTTATTAATTTTATGAATAGCGTTATTTACCTTAACGAAAATCACCCCATCGTTAGTCCAAACTGCATTGTGGCCAAACTTTTTTACAGCTGCTTTCACTAGTTGCATTCTTTTAGACGTTAGATCTTCACGAATTACTATTTTGGTACCCTTCAGTTTGCTTTTATTATTATAAATCTGCTTCTTGACCGTTCGTTGTACAAATTTTGCTATAATCGGTCGATGGACACCTTCTCTACCTTTCAGACGATGACTCACATCGATGGCGTTGTCTGGCAACTCAATACCCAATTGGTCCTTGCAGAGCTTGATAACCACTTCATTAGTATCTTCGTGAGGCGTTTCAGGGAGGCCAAATATTCGTATACTGTTTTTACGGGTATATTGTTCGTATCCATCTAAAACTTCATCGAATTCGGCTGTAGTTTTTTCCAGTTGCTTTTCTAATTCTGCAACCTTATTTTCAAGACGTTTAATTACTTCTCCCATGTTGGTTTTAATGGATTTTGAAATTATTCCTTCCAATTTCTCCAAAAATACATCGTTGGCTATCAGTTTGCCTACAATTTTTTCGGCAAGTGTATCGCTGATGTCCTCAGACGCAGGTGCACTACGCGTTCTTATTAGGCTCATGTTGTAAATAACGCGATGAATTAACTCAAATTAAATTAAATATTGGATACTGCGGCGCGTACGTGTGTTCAGTTCCGCGGTCGCATTCAGAATTTCTATAAACTATATGCCCTTTAATATGAAATTATTGATTATTGGGTTTATTAAATTTTCTAGCTCCAGCAAAACAATCACTCTCAAATCAGGTTAGGTTCATGCATTATCAAAATTATTACACTTGATAGTTGTTTAGTACAATGAAACTTACTTTAATGAATATATGACGGATCTACAACTGTCAACGTCAAAAATTATGAAAGTGGAAGGTCAGTCGAAATCATATTTGTTGCAAAATATGGAAAATAAAAGTAGTTTGTTTAAATATCTTATTTACTTTACTATAACTTTTTACTTTTAGATCCTTTAACAAATAACTGTAGTTGTTCCTTCTCCAAGCACTCCAATCAGCCTTTGCGTTGAACCAAGCGTACTCCGTTTGCTCACAAAACTTTTGGGACTCCCATGCAAGTACAGCCTCTTAATTCAACACTACAAGCTCCCGGTCTGCAGTAATTTTCTTACTTTCAACTGCGCACCAACCCAAGTATTGGTGTAATTAACTACCAGCGACTGCAATGCCCTCTATATAAATATGACAACATGTCTACAACTTCCAATAAGAAGCTCGATGAGGTCCACTATCAGTGACTGCAATGCCTTTTATCCAAATCACAAGAGGTCTACAACTTTCAATACGAAGTTCGATGAGGTCCACCACCCATAAATGCAATGCCTTTTATGCAGTTCAGATGTAACCAACCAACAATAAACTCAGTACAGCATCCAATTCCAGAAAAGACTATTTTGTAGATTGCAGCTGTGCAACTTCTTATTGTACTCCTACAATACAACTCCTTCTCCATTAATCGATTATACCGTTTATTTTAAATTAACTTTTTCTCCATCTAGGTAATTTATTCTTAAGTATCCCCTTTTTTACACCAATTACATTAATAAAATCACTTTTATCAAAAATACATTTACATTTTTAGAATCAAAGTTGCGTTGTTATTTTTAATAATAATTCACCATAGTAATATGTTTCATAATTGTTTTTTAATTTATCACTTCTGGATTACATGCTAGTAATTTTATCCATTTTTGACGTATTGAATTACTTTTTCAAATAATTATTCGACTTTTGCTTTCCACCTTAATTCAAGCATTATTTAATCCATGTTAGAACATTTCTGTTTCGTAATCTGAATTGTATAACTGGATTCGAATTTTAATCCGAAAAATTTACTAAATAAACCTTTCAATAATTATTCTGTTCTTTTTATACTTAAATTCATCTTTGTATGTTAATAATAATTATTAGTTATTTGTATTATTCTGTAAATAACCTCATAGCTAGGATTTAACTTTCATAAATAAACTAGCAGTCTTAAGATGTTACCATAACTATGTATTATACATAATGTGCTTTTGACGAAATTTTTAGATAGTTGTGTTAATCCAATTAAATCTTATCCCGGTGAGAAAATTCACATAGTCTTATGATATCAAGCATAAAATCAAAGAAACAGGATAGTCTATCATAAAAACTGTCGTTTATTACATTATCTAATTTTTACCTCCAAAAAGGAAACTATTTGCATAAAAACCCATCTTTAAGCAACAATAATTACAGATGAAATGGACCACAGCAACAGTGCCTGCTCCTAAAGCAACTAAAGGGACGTCGCAGCAATTGTTTGCGACAGGTTTCCCCTTTCAGGCGTAAGCGCGCATATTCTTCCTATTCCCCTGAATAATGTGAGTTACCGACTAATGCGTATTAACCCACAAAGACAACGCATAAAGAAAATTTACGTTAAGTAGTATAGGCGCTGGAGTGCTCTTAATGAATATGCCTATGTGGGGACCTATTAGCCCACACATTTCCGCTGTGCTTTCTCGTCGCAGGGCTCAGTTTTCAGCAACTCGGAAAGTTGTCTCATGTAAAATATAATTTTCAAAGTGTGAGATTTGAATTTGGTTATGCTTCGAAAAGATGTAAATATAAAAATGTAGCAGTACCAACTAAGTGTTGCAATGTTAATGTATCTAACGTATTTAGATCGCTAACTGTAATGTGTAACAACTTTTTAAAAGCTCAAAGGCATCTTACATCTGTTACTTTATCCACTAGGAACTTTTTATAATTGTCTATTGCAGCTATAATTTCACACTTTTCATATATTGTGTTTATATCCACCCATTTTTCATCCCGTTTAAATAATGGAGCTGGAATAGGTAGCACTTAACCATCCTTATTTTTAATATTGCAGATTTTATCTTTGATGAAGCTTTTGAGCCTAAGGAAACCCTGCTCAGTGGAAGCCATTTCCTGGTTGTCATGTATCTCAAATATTTATGTAATGTTACACTTTGAAGCGCTTTAACATCATGGGAATAGGTTGCTGCTGGAGAATGACATTAAGTTTAGTGCTGCTATATGTATTGCCCCCATAACTACAGTTATTTATCAGGTTTTGTTAAATATTTGCTAACAGGAAACGTTAAATAATAACAGATAATATATAAATTCCTGTCAAATATTTCGCTTGTTGATCTGTTGCTCCTCTGTTGACGTTTCTACAGTTTTTTGTTTAAACTCGAAATTTTTACTTACTTTAATGTATGTTTTACCTATAAGGGTTATTCATAAATGCTTATTGAAGGTTTTTTTAATGGTACAGGTTCTATTCTAAGATACATCTTAGGTCGTAGCTCATAAGCTCATTGTATGACTAATCAAACAACAACCTTCTGAAAAAAAAATTAACTTAACTTTTTAGAAAATGTTTTTGTTTGCATTAAAAGAGACTAGACAAATCGAAATAACTCACGAATCAGTCTCACGGAACAAAATAGGTCACAAGTGGTAACAAGGCAGTGTGAGTCCTGTCCGTCGTTCGGGAATCAAAACCGTAACAGTGCAGTTACGCTGTTGTTTAAGCTCCCACGTGTTACGGTCTTAAACTGACTTTACGACACCGCACCGGCTCATACAAGGGACGAAATCGGGACGAAAGTTCTTCTAGGCCGCTACCCAGCCGCAACAAGTTAGGCCGAGCTAGACTTTCAGTGGAGATGGGCGGGTCCTTTAACGAGATTATCTGAGGGTAACGGCCAGAGGGTCGGTAACTAACGGTAAAATAATGAGGGCTCCACCAAGCCTGTCTTAACCCGACTAACCGGGCCTGGGCGGTTAGACGGGGGCGAAGTATCCAAGACACTCCGTCGACAGGATTACTCAAGAGTTGCAAATTCAAATAACAATTTCGGGATTGCCTTATGCGAAGATTGTAATTAGGTGCCAATCCGACCGCGACTACGCAGCTGTCTCACCCACCTGTACGCTCAAGGCTCCCTCGTCCCGTCGCACAATAATCATTACACTGAAGGGGCGCTTATCTGAAACAGAACATGCACAAGTCGAAACAAAACAATAGTTCCCTTAATTAACAAGTCATATATTGGATCACGGTTACAATGGGGAAGCGGAGTGCGTCGCCCTATATATGTATGTCTTATATCTAAGAAAACACCAGCTGGCGCGCGCTCTAAACCTAGCGACAGATGTACAGAATAAACAAGGTAGCACTAGGCGCAAGCTCGTGCAAAGATACAACCTAAAATTCGAAATGAATGCGCAGCATGTGGGCGCGAAGCTTTATGCAACGTACAGTAATGAACAAAGTAGCACTTGTAACATAGACAGTCTGTAATTTGGAATGAACGCACAGCATGCGGGCGCGAAGCCTTATGCAACATACAGTAATGCAAGCCCTTGTAAAATAGACGGTCTGTAACTTGGGAAAGCGGACAAATATGACGACAGTGCCTGTAGGCACAAGAGACGCGACGGGCTCGCTCTCGGCGTTCCAAAACAACTCACACGCGGGACTTAATGCTCCCCGCGGGACAGGAACACTCGCGTTCACAACGGTAATCAGTTCAAAGACACATACCTTAATACGTAGGCGGTCGGGAAGCCTGGTACAGTTGAGTTGCGACAGGCTGCAGTCTTAGGTGGCAGGTACATTCGATATTCGACGGTTATAGTGATGAGTGGGTGTCCGCCATAATGGCGACGTGCGACGCGTCAGGACGCGTACAACTTGACGACGAAAATGGGCCACTTACGTTCTGCGGGACAGATCCTCGAATGTCGAGATGAAGGGGACGACCCCTTACTTACGGGAGCAGAAACTGGACTCAAGATGCACCCACGCTACGCCGAAATAATTCGGAGCACGCACAAACACAACACCTCTTGAAGGTGAAACCATTCTCTCAGCGCTCGCTGCCACAGCTCGAGACGGGCAACGAAAAAGAGGGCCTCCACGGCAACAATACTAAAAGGACAGCGGCAGGCGTCCTCGGGCACCTAAGGGGCCGAAGCACGCCGCCTGGGTAACACAACCACCAAACGTACGCTTTCTGCAACGGGCTGCGATCAACTGCCCAGAGGGAAGCGCTGCAACATGACACATCGGTCGCGTCCCCACGTGACTATATCTCGGCAGCCAATCGTGAGGCGATAAGATGAAACAAATAAGTGCCGGTGACGAAGACAGCACGCCTCAACGGCGTGATTTCTAGAAGGTTCGGAATTCTTGCGAGCGATAACACCCGGCTGCCAAAGTACCAGCAAAGGGGTGCTCCAACTGACGAGAAATACTGCGTTTGGGGCCAAATATGTGCAAAATCATTATTATGGAATTAGGCGATGAAGCCAAATAAGTAACTAAAAGGGTTTAGCATACGGGCACGCTGCCCTAAAGCCTAGGTGGCTAATAAAAATACCAAAATGACCTGACACACGTTGTGGGCGTCAAATTGTAAGAAGTTTTTATGAATTACTTTTGCCGTCACTTATTGTCAGGTAGCTCAATAACAATGCGATCTCTCGATCTCTTTACCTATCCCAGTCGTTGTTAACGAAAGAACCTGGTAAAATGCTACCAAAATACTATCCTATGGAGCGCCTTCTAACGGTTGCATATAGGTAAATTTTGAATACAAATAACTTTAAATATTTCGGATTTGCATATAGCCATCTTGTTACATTTGCGCGTTGCATTATTTAGGTGGGAATCACTCGATGCGCGGCGGCATACAGCTTGCTTTCACGACGCAGTTATAATTTCTCCCATTGCAATTTGCCCTGCATAATGGTGACCATATACGTGTTTGTAAGTTCCCGCTGCTAGCTCCGCTTTTTGTTTATTGTTATTTACGTTACTATTATTATTGAAGTAGTATGAAGTATCAAAACCAATAATAGAGAAACATATTTTTCATAGATTCGTACGAAGCAATGGAAAGAACGTTATACAACGTTTTTAGTAGAAGGAAGAGAGGAATTTTGAATCAGTGAAACTGAGATATCAAATGAGAATCAATCCAGAATGATAACTTTGGGAGACGTCAGTCAATGTGTTAGAAGAATGAAGAGCGGAACGTCACCCGGGCTTCGAGATATCGCCGCAAAACTGATAAAAGATGCTAGAATATCGGTTTGTGAAGGACTAAAAAATCTGATAAACGAATGTCTCGCACAACAAGAAATACCACAAAAATGAAGAGTGTGTTACATCTATTCACTGTATAAAAGTGCACTACTTTACTTATTTGTATGTTTATTTTCATTCCGTAATGTCGAAACATGCCATTCCACATGTTCAAGTTCTTTTCTAGTACCCTCTCACTTCCAGCCATAATGACCACATCATCTGCGAATGCGCATTCTGAAACTTCTACAGGTTGTAGTCGATTGTATCCTACAATCAGTTTTTCTAGGTTTGGTTTGCACGCTTTTGTTATTTCATCCATATATACAGATTGGTGGCGGAAAATGTGAACATAGGTAATGAAATGTGCTAGAATACAGTTTATGGGCTTAGAATGCGTTAGACAGAAATAGACTTATATGCGATTAACATCTAGTATCCGCAGAATGAAGGTGTGTTGTTTTCAGAAAACACTGAATCCTAGAATAATAGATTTTAGGAGACATATGTGTCCTATTTCTGTCTAACGCATACAAAGCCCATAAACTGCATTCTAACTGCCGGTCTTATAAAAACCACTAATCTGACGTTAACTTTAATTCGCTGTTAAAATAAACAAAAGCGTATCAAAACGCCAGTGCTTATGACATTTTATTCATTAGTAAACAGATTTTGATGCGCTTTTGTTTATTTTAACAGCGAATTAAAGTTAACGTCAGATTAGTGGCCTTTATAAGACCGGATGTAACTCATTTGACTGCCGATGTTGACATTTTCCGTCACAAATCTGTGGGGGCTAAGTACTCAACCCTCTCGTAGTGCATTCTTTGCTTGGAACCCCTGTGATATTCTGTGTTTTCTAGCCACATAGTTTGTATTGTTTATATTGTAATGGTTTACTTTCTACAGCAATTCTGATTGCCTAAGTAACATAATGAATAGAGTCAACATGAACACAGAATTGAATATTCTATTTATTGCAAGATATTCAGTATTTTACATTAATAAGTGCACTATATGTGAGCAGCAGTAACTAATAATTTGAGGGCTAAAAGTTTGCATGACATAAAGCAGGTTTCAGAAGGGTTACGTTCAGAGTTTCAGCTATGATAACTGTACGGAAGGGCCAATTGAATTTCATTTGTAACTGACGGATTTGAGCTTAGTAACGTCAAACATAATGTGAATAAAATTATACAAAATGATTTGTTAAGTACAATAATTGTATGAGCGTTATGTATTAAAAGTTTATAAGCCATCAAAAGCCAAAACTGGAAGGTAAACGAAGAAAGGTGCTAGAAAAGCAATAATTGCAATAGAGCGATGGGAAAATGTAAGGCAACCGATCGAAAAACAATTAGTGAGATGCTAAATGAACTCAAGTGTATCAGTGCATTATAAACCAATGTGAAAACTAAAAGCAAAGCAAAGTGTGGTGACATTTATCCCAAGAAAAGGACGATTTAGTGAAAATGCAAAGACATGGTATCAAAACTGTAGTCCATAAGTTGAAACATGTAATCAAACCTAATTTCTTTTAAAGATATACAAATCTAATTGCTAAGTTATGAGACAGTCAATTGTCATTATTAATAAGATAAAATGAAAAGTTTCAAGCGAATATTTGCCGTGGCGTCTTTCCAGTGTGCCAACCAACAGCGGAGCACTTCTTCAAAAAGGCAAAATTTCACAGCAAGGGGTTTGTGCAGCCTCGTAGAAACTGGGGTTTGTCAAGAATATTCTTTTGCCGAGAATTTCAATGTCTTTCCAGAGTCCCAGCTCCATCCAGCTTCGAACAATTTAGATAGCGTCATTTTCAGTTTTTTGCTGGAAGTAGGCCAAAAGCACATCTGAGCGTGGGTTTTGACGTCATCCCGAAACAAAACGAGGTTTGCCGTTGCTACGTCAAAGAATTAATCGTATTTATCTTATGCATTCTTGCCATTTTGGTGTTTAAATATTTAATTTTACGCTATTTTGGCACTGACGGATTATTTGTGGACTGCACTAAGTTTAGGGGTTACTTAACTGTCAGTTGGGAATGCTGAATTTGCCTTAATAATTGAGAGTAATTGTCCTACAAGGAATGATTTGTCATTTATTTTTGTTATTTTATTTTATTGTATTTGTGGTACTCGGCCAACAGCCGTTACGCCAATTATAGGCGTCGTTGTACATACAAAGTTTTCTACTTTATGAACCAACCGCCTGAGTTAAGAATAGTTTCATGTTCACCGGAGCTAAGTCCTAATTTATTGCAAATAAGTAAAATAGAGAAAGAGCAATAAACCATTTTTTCTACGATCGTGTCAAAATTACTACTTTTGCACAGTTTCTGGTGTCAAAAGTGAGTTTTGTAGCACTCTTAATATTAACGCCCGAATTACGTCTTTTTTCACGTTGCCATTGGTGGCGCGTTTTAATACTATATTAAAACACGCTCTGCCGTAAACTTGAATGTCAACATAACCTAAAATGTCTAACACAATGTGGCGGAAAAAGTGTCAACGAACTAAGTTTTTATATTTCTGTTACGTTCGTAGAACAAATAGCGTATGATACACCTGTTTAAGTTCAATTAAAGTACTAACAACGTTAAAAACACTCCGCTTTGCGTCGTGCTCTTAAACTCGTCGCACGTGCTTTAAAGGCGTATTTATACAGTAGTATCATAATATACTCTATTTTTGGTAATTACTATTACATTCTTTTAATTTTGCCCTGAATTTGACATGCAGTTCTTGATCAAAACTATACAATTCATAAAGTGTAGTAACCCTTGCCATAATTATAAATCTTATATTTTATTTAAAACCTTACTGTTATTATATTTTTAAGTGAGGTCACTATTACAATATACAGTTTTTATTACTCTAACTAATTCCTTATTTATTTATCGTTTCAGCAAGCTTTCCCATAGTATTTTTCTATTAACTCAGTCAAATGCCTTCTCTAGTCCAATGAACGCAAATAATGCTTTTTCCTTGCTTCTTAATGTTTTTTGAATTATTAGTTTTATTGCAAATATATGGCCATTCACGCTTCTGCCCTTTCTAAACCCACTTTGAGCTGCTTCTAGTGTTTTCTCTGTATATTCTTTTGGATTTTCTACAAGTATCCTTTGATAGGTTTTTAGTGCTGTACTCAGTAATGATGCCTCGATAGTTACTGCATTCTCTTATGTCTCCTTTTTTATGCACAGAAACTATTACTCCTATTTGTCAATCCTTCGGTGTTTCTCTTTTTTCCCAAACTATGTTACATATTGTAGTAAATAGTTCTATTCCTTTTTGTCAAATATTCTTAAGCATTTAGTTACGGTGTCAAAATGACTGAACGGCACCCACACGGTGTGACTATCAAAAGACTAGACAAGTTCGGGAAAAGGGGAGCACGCTCGCCCTGAAAATGGTCAAAGACAGGCTAAAGGCCTCGGCTGGTATGCCCAGGGAGATGGGCGTGGTTCAAACGGTACGTCACCGGGAAAGCGTGTTGAAGTATACATAGGGTGTTTCTAAATAAATGGGTGCCACAAGGTCAAAGAAGGCTCCCGTTTAACCGGACCTTGAGGGTCAAACGAGGTATGATAAGGGATCTCGGCTTCACGAACCTCGTCGTCACTGCGGCAAGCTTCGTCAAGCCTACCTGTGCGCTCCAAGGCTCAGGATTCGCTGTACATAAATCTTTACACAATAACCTTAACTTGAAAAGGGCATGCACAGATTCGTCGTAATGATAAGGCCTTTGTTCAAATACTCATCTATTGGTCTGACGTGTGTAACTGGGTGATATACAAGACTACAGAGATTAAACTACACCTAAATCTAGGGCCCCAGCTGGAGAGGCGCTTTATCTCTAGTACAAAAGTGGTCATACATAAACGGTCATAATACAAGTTAAATATACAACAGGCCTTGGTCAGCCAGTACGTGAATCTTAAAGTGACAGCGGCTAAGCCACCAACCTTCGTGACCCAAGATCGATATTCAAATTGGGCCAGCGTAAATCACAGTTGATTAAATAAATATGATAACGACCAAAGTACATTAAGCTAGCGGCAACAGTATTCAAATTAGGCCGTACAAGCAACGGATGATTAATTAAAAATGGTAGTGGCCAAAGTACATTAAGCTAGCGGCAACAGAATTCAAATTAGGTCGTACAAGCAACAGATGATTAATTAAAAATGTTATTGACCAACATGTATTCAGTTAACGGCAATACTATTCGAGTTTCGGCCATGCAAATATCAGATGATTAATTATAAGTGACTGCGGTCAAAATACATTAAGTTAGCGGCAACAGCGTTCAAATTTAGGTCATACAAATAACAGGTGATTAATTATAAATGATTGCGGTCAAAACACATTGAGTTAGCGGCAACAGAATTCAAATTAAATGCACGCATGCTACCTTTTTATGGAAACCCGCCGAGCGTGGGCGAAGCAGCGGCTGACGGCGTGCCTACGATAACAAACGCAGGGGCGGAAGCGTGGGAGTCATGGTGGCACTTGCGGAAGATCCACCCAAGGGCGAAGCCTGAATTACGTTTTTTTACGTGACGAGAAGACGGCGAGGTCAACAATTTGAAAAGCTCTGCGAGTTTGATCCTGTGTTAGGGAAGAATGGGTCTAACCTCGGCCCTACGACACTGAAGCAAAGCTGACGGCCATCATGGTACGCGAGCACCCACACACGCCAACGGCGAAAAAGCAGAACAACCCCTCACGCTCCATATGCCACAACGTCCCTCTCGTGACTGCCAAGAACACACCGCCCCCGCAGCCTAATCGGGCGGGAGGCGGACGGACCGCACGTTACGACGATTTCGTAGCCTGGGATCAACTGACTCAAAAAAATTGACCGGTAATCCCCACGTCAGTTTACGCGCGAAACAAAGCGTCATCACGCCACGATAAGTGTGGCCAATCGCAAGGCAGGGAGCCCGCCGGATAGCAACAAACCCCTCTCGGAGCGACAGGGATGAATAGATGCCCTCTCATTTGCTCTACAGGCTCAACTTTTAACTATCCTGAGCACTAACGCTGCGAGACGAAACTCAAGCCGACATCTGCATGAAACAGCATTCAAAGGGTGGCCCCAAAATGTTACCAATTAGGGATAACGACGCTAAAGGGTGTTCGAAATCATTATTGCAATCGTATGCGATGAACTATTGTCTGAGTTAAATTCGAAATACAGGCGCACTCATCAATATGGCACCAAGACTGCTCGGGAAGCTGAGTTAGTTGCTAGAATGATTAAGAAATACCAAAATGGCTTGATGATTTTTGCCGTTATTCTATCGTGCTCTGGCACCTTACCGTTTTTCAGTTCCTGTATGGCCTTTTTTACTTCTTCTATCGTAAACTGCTCTATTTTCGCTTCCTCTGGTTTATCTTCTCGTGTCTCTCTACACGTCATTTGTTCTGTAGGCGCTACGTTAGAATCGTGGCCGCTGCTCAGTTATTTAAAGTATTGTTTTCATCTCTTCATTAGATTTTTCTTCCTGTATTCGTTCTCCCTGTTTGTTCTAAATGGTTATGCTTTGGCTTTATCTTTTCTGCAGTTTTTTAGAATTTTATAAAATAATTTCAGGTTATTATTACTGTTCAGTTTCATTTTTTTCTCCAAATTTTATCCAGGTTCTTTCTTTGCTTTCTTTCACCATTTCTCATACCTTATTTCTCTGTTCTTTATATGGTACATATCTAGATTCTGTTCTGTTTCTCAAAATTTTTGTCCATCTGTTCTTTTTCGTATTTATTTCCTGTTTTAACTCTTGATTCCACCATGCCGTTTGCTTCCCCTTTTTGTTTGTTTTCAATGTCCCACATTTTTGTGTAGAGGATTCTAAGATTCTTTCTCGTAGTATTGCCCATAATTCTTCTGCTTTACTAACTTTAATTTCTGCGCTCTCAATATTATTATGTATTACGTAATTCTCTACACTTATTTGCTACTTCTTCTTATTCCCTTAACTTACACACTTTTGTAAATTTATAATCTCCATTATCCATCATTTCTTTATTGGCTCTCCTCTTTTTACTTCCTTTTACAATAAAGGAAGTATTGGATTTACCCCAAAAATTTGAAATTGAGTTTTCAACAAATCTTAACGTTTTAGAATCCCCTGAACAAAACATATTTTTTTCATTGGTCTGTCTGTGTGGGTGTGTGTGTATCTGTCTGCCTGTCTGTGTGTGTGTCTGTGAACAGAATATGTGAAAAACGAAACGAAGTATGGCATTGAAACTTCATATATAACTTTGTGTACTATGTAGATGCCACAGCAAGCTTTTGAAGAAAATCGCATAACCGGAAGTAGGTGTTTACTCTTGTTGTTTTTCAGTTTTTTTTCGATTTTTTCAAAAACGGCTCTAACGATTTTTTTCAAACTTTACATTTTTATTACATTTTTAATGTGTATTGATGTGAGATAGGCGATTTTCCAGTTGAATGCTTCTAAAATGGGTTTCTTTTGTTTTTGTTTCTATTTTTTTTATTAACTCCTATTTTAAATAGAACACCCGGTATATTATTACATTTTTGAATTCAGCTTAAAATTCTAGAGAAAATTTGTCTCTTCAACTAACGTTCTGTTTTGTACCGTTTTTGTATAATTTGGAATTTTTGAAAATTTTTGACAAATGCTTAAAAATTTAAAATCAAATTTTTGGCTAATTATAAGATCACTGTAAAAGGAAGTTGTGTGCGTGTATCACAACAGATTTTTAATTTTTGATATTAATAAATAGTGGTCGCTATATATCTCCGGACTTCGCCTGACATTTACATCTTTTACTTCTCGTTTATTGTCTCTTTCTATCAATATGTACTCTATTATTGATATCTCAACACTGCTTGGTACTTGTCAAGTATATTTATGGTTATCTTTGTGTTGATAGAAGGTGTTGGTTACCACCTTCTATAAACATAAAGTAACCATAAATAGGCAATAATATGTTAATCTTGTACCATTGTTATTTCTTCTTACTTCTCCAAACTTGTTTATCACTCCTGTACCGTTATCTTCTGTTCCTACCCTGCCATTCATATCAAAAGCCACATAAATATTTCCTTTGATATTCTCAGTTATTAGGCTTCAATGTTCTCAAAACGTGTCTTTATTTGCTGGCTTCTCGTTTTCGTCGACCATCGACTACTATTATTGTTGAACTACTATTTATCTTCATTTCTACTGTCAACATTCTTTCCGAATGTCCCTTCCATTGTATCACATTTCCTTCCCGATGCTGCTCTCTTTTCTTTCGCCACTCCACTGTAGATTCAAATGTCGAAATACCTAATTCGAATATGTAAAATTTTTCCCATAATTCTAGTTTTTTCATGTTTCTGATTTTTCTTTTTTTTCTTTTTTGGTTTTTATCATGTCCATGTCCTCGCTTAAAGTCCTTGCCGTGTTTCGATCCTTTTGCTGCCTGATTAGTTTTTTACCCTTGCCTTTCTCTCCATTCTTGCCACGTTCCTAATTGTTGCTTGTATTTTCTATTCGTTAAGGATAAAGCCATAGTCCAGGTATATCTGTTGTATTAATTTCTGTTTTTGCTTTATTACTTCAATTTTATCACTGAAGCTTCTAAACTTATCTACTTTCGGTTTGGGATCTTGCTTTCCTACTTGAAATGCTTCCTTTGCTTCTGTGTTTACGCCTAATTCTTTTTGTAAAAACCCTTTTTTCTTGCTTCACATATTTCTCGTCAAAGTTCTTTCCTATTATTATGAAGCTGTTTCTTTTACTACTTTTTTCTTGGTTTTCCAGTCTACTTTTCATTCTTCTCATTCTTTATCAGCTCTTCTTTAAATGACAACAAATCTTCCCCATACCTTTTCACTTGCCCGGTTATCTCATCTAGTTTTCCATTTGCGCTTTGTGTGTCGCTTTTAATTTCTTTTAGCTGTGTGGTTAAACTCTCCATGTTTGTTCTTCTTAAAATTTCTCTCCTCATCTACTTTGAGTTCTTCTTCTTCGTTTGTTCCTTGGGTTTCTTCGTTCTCTCTTTTCCTTTTAATCACAAAGTCTTTTCGCTTTTCGTTCCACTAATTTTATATTGTTCATCTAGCGTTTTAAAATGTTATGGCCGCTCGTCGATATCGCGCTACTACTTCGCACCGGCACTCGATTGATTCTGTTAGCTCGGAAAAAATCCCGTATCCTTTCGCATTCTACATCACTGTTTTGGGTCCTTGACTTAAGTGATGGGCCAATCCAGTGGACTTATTTTGATCTTAATGCGATGCGCCGCCGCTGATATATGGGCCTTCCGTCTTATTACAACAATAGTAATTTATTATACCTATAAGACGATAAAGGTAAATTTTATCCACCAGTGAATCGTTTAACGTCGAGACGAAGTCGAGACGTTAAAGATTCAAGAGTGGATAGTAATAACTTTATCGTCGTGTATAATTCAATTGTTTTTTTTTATAGCAAGAACTTTAACAATTTCAAAAGAAAATAAAGAAAGTCAATCACATTTTAAAATCCCAATAGCTAGATTGGGTTGCTAGGATAATACGAAGCTGTAATATATACTTTAAATAAAAGAAATATAAATTATTTTATCTACCCTTGATGTTAAAGTGCTACTTTATCTACCGTTGCTGGTAAAGTAGCATTTGACCATTTGTTTTGAGTCGATTAAAGCACACTTCAACATTAATTTCCTATAGAAAAAAATACATTTTCTACACATTTAATACGCTGGAAGTATGCCGCGCATTCCTGGTACGCTTTGTTTAAACCATTTATGTAGCATTTGTTAAAACAATTTGGCGATTAATGTGACATCATCTGAATAATTTAGAAAGAATAAGCTTTCCGCTGGTTTAAAAATCATTGAGAAATATTCCAAAATAAGCTTGTAAATGCGATGTATAAATAAAATTAATCTACTAGAAGATTGAAGAAAATATGAAAAAAACAGACAGAGCCAAGTTACCAATCACCATTCAATATATCCTTGATGGCAATCCGCAGACTATAAACCAAGTGTGTGAATTCATTAAGGAAACAAAACTTTCAGTATAAATGTGTAAATTCTAACTGTATTGTTAAGGTGTCGTATAACCTTGTAGTTTGTACACCTAAACCAATTTAAAAAAAATCTAGTTTTAGTAATAAACAAAAATTCGGTAAGTATTTTTGTCTGCTTTTTTGCAATTCAAAAAAGAATGGAGCCCTCCACATTTATATCCGCAAGGTCATTCCAGATAGTGTACTTTTTCAAACTATATCTTCGTGTGCACACATCCTCATTTTAGAATAATCTTTTAAGAGGCAAGAGACCCGACTATAAGCTTAGAAAAAAACAATATTTGGCTGTAAATTCTCAAGCAAGGTTTGAGGTTTTGCTAAATGATAACCTTCAGGTAAAACAACTAGACAAGGTTAAGTATTTAGGAGCAGTGATGGATACAAGTTGAATAGGAAAGCAGAAAATCAACAAAAAAAAGACAAAATTCAAGAAAGGTAACAATAGCACTCAATTCCATTTGGTGGGGCAAAAATGCTAGTAGAAACAAAAAGAAAACTAAAAGCGAATTGGTCAAGTTATGGTCGAAACAGTACTTTGTTATAGGAACGAAGTTTGGGCAATAAAAGAAGACAAAAAAAGAAAATAAACGCTGTGGAAATGGATTATCTAGGAAAAAACGGCAGGATATACAGCATGTTAGCTATGAAAAAATACGTAATGTAATGAATGCTATAGAAACGGTTGCAGAAAAAATAAAAGAATTTAAAATGGTGTGAACACCTACTACGAATGGAGGACACCTGACTGAAACTATTATATATGTAGAAATCACCAGGCAAGAATAAAAAAGAGCGACCTCGTAAATCTTAGAATGAGGGAGTCAGGCGATAAATGAAGAAGCATGGATGGAAAGATGGCATACAATAGAGAGGCGTGACAATTGGGAATGGAAGTGCAACGTCCATTTGTATAATTATTGTCTTACATATTAAATATTATGTACTAAATTAACCCCAAATATATTATTGTTGAAAAGGGAGAAGAATTTTGCAGCTAGGGATAACTATTTGCTTAATTTATAAGTTACCCATAGTTTTCTTTTCTTACAAAAATTTTTTTGGGGGAAGCCATATGTAGTATTTTACTGATCTAGATATACAGGTGGTTCAGTTAAGATGACGAGCTTTACTGTCGTTCTCATGCAACCCAAATTACATCTTACATCGTATCGAATTAAATAGAAAAAACTATTATGAATGATCAAGCATATCTAATGGTCATCAGTAGTACAGTTTTATTAACAAATTTATTTTAATTTTATAACAACAAAATAACAATAACCAAGCTGGTCTCCGTTGGTGTTTTCGCATGCTGTAAATCTCATGAAGAAAGACCTCCTACCTTGAGCGATTACCACTGATGTAAGTGACCTGCATGCGACCGTTATTTTATTTTGCAAATCGTTATTAACGACATAAGGCGCTAGTAAGCATCTAACGGCCGTATATTTTTGACTATTCCCCTCAGATAATATAAACCAATCCTATCAATCAATTTTCAAAATTTGAACCAATCAGAGTCGAATACAGCGAATATTTTGCACTAGTGCAATATCCGGGTATTTGCACAAGTGCAATATCGAGTATTTGCGGGAAGTGCAAACCAGCTAGGTACACAAGAAATTTCAGAAAGAAAACTGAAAACTTTTTAAAAATGAATAGTGTTGTAATATTCTCCCCTGATTATAAGGGGTTGTAAAATTTAGTTACCAAGGAATAACTCATAAATCGGAGGTAGGTTCAATCGTTCGCTCAGATATACCATAAATAAGCAAACACCAACGGAGTATCCTGTATAATTAAATAGTCGTGTAATTAACTAAGTGAGATGTATATTGCTCAAAATTAACATTCTTGACTTGAAATAACGTTGTTGGTTCCTGCGGCTGCTGCAACCAGCGTCACGTCCGTGCCGGGAGTATCTGCCGACGTCCTAGGCGCTCCGCTTCGAAAGCGTCGAGAATTGTCGGCGGTTCCCGATCGGCGTTGAACTGCGCGCTGTTGGCGACGCCGTGCAGTCTGTCAAATTTTCCGGTTTGCGGATTCTGGCTTCTGTAAACAAATCACAAATTAAAACTGTTAACGCGAGTTCTCACCCTATACGTGTAACTATTGTTTGTTGGTGAAATACTCCGAGGAATTCGCCGCACGACGGGGCTCCGCTTGAAGAACGAAACTCCGAATCGGCTTGATTTTTGAGGTTAACACCCTCGGTACCTCCAGGTGAAATCTTTGGCGAAGCTGTCAGTGCGGTCGGCAGAGTTCCCAAGCAAGACGGCCGCTGCAATTCTCAAGGATTCAGGTAAATTCTAATTAGGTAGCTTGAAGCTTCTAATTCTGCTTGAATAGCAAGGCGCCAAATTTAAAATGCAAGGGAGCTGGGATTTAAATATTACGTTAGTTATTACTGATTTACAAACGGTTTTCGGTGTAGGATATTTACAGGGAAAATATAGCTGGCGTTTCAGACGTTCCGTGCGGAACCACTAAATTGAACTAGCTATTAGGAGGTTTAGGCGAAAATATAGCTGGCGTTTCAGACGTTCCTTGCGGAACCACTAAATTGAACTAGCTATTAGGAGGTTTAGATGAAAATATAGCTGGCGTTTCAGACGTTCCTTGCGGAACCACTAAATTGAACTAGCTATTCGGAGGTTTAGGTAAAAATATAGCTGGCGTTTCAGACGTTCCTTGCGGAACCACTAAATTGAACTCAGCCTCAGAACGGTTCCCTAGGTACTGGTAGAGTCGACGGAGGAACTCTCTGGAAGGACAACCTATCAGAAGAAAAGTCTCCGTAATAATCTCTCTGGACAGGACAGGACGAAGGATCGGGAACTGGGTGTTTGCGGGAATGAATGCTGAAATGCGTTCTGCAAGCCCTTTTATATGCTTTGTAAAGCTATTAGGTGGGGAGGAACGGCGCGCGTCTTGCCTTTGTTCGCGCTGTTTTCACGGGCGGAACTTCGGTCTGCGCTATCTTATCTTGCTGAAACACACCGGATTCTTGATAACGCGAAAGGTCGGCGACGTTTAAATTTGCAAATATTATTTAATATTGAACTAATCAAATTCAAACGGGAGCTAGCGTTACAGTGTGGTATACAAAGGATGATATTTCTTCGAGGAATAGTCTTGCAATATTCCCCGCGTGCATTTTGTATAATTCGAGTATTTCTCTGGAACGCTTCGCGTTCTCGAGAAATACTCAGATATACAGAATGCACTAAGGATATAACTACTGAATATTTTTAGGAAGAGCTACAAAAATTGGTATTTTAGAACAATTTAAATAGTATTAGTAACAGGTGTTAGAAAACTAGTCTTATCAGAGTAACCCATGGAAAAAAATTACGTTTGGCCATACTGAAATGTATTTTTAGTTACACTGTAGGTCTATGTCAAAGTCGAGGTTAGCAGGTTAGGGTTTGGGTCAGTTTTGACACAGACTGACGCCAAACCTAACCTGCTAACCTCGAATTTGATATAGACTTACGGTGTCACCAACAATACATTTCAGTATTGCCAGCGCTCATGTTGAATAAATATTGATAAAATGTTACTGTTCTGCTATTTCTTAACGACCTAGGTTGTTAAATGTATAACAGCCATGGCTGTTATAGGGAACTTTTCAGTCAGGTTGACAGTTCTGTTATTGACAACTAACAAGTAGGTGTTATGAAAAGTTAACTATGAGAGTTTTGTAAAATGGTTGTTTCACTGCACCCCACAAAAAGTAATCTAAAGTTATGAGGTCTGGGCTAAGAGCTGGCCAAGGATGAGCAGAGCCCCTTCCAAACCCCTTGCATTCAAGTATTGTTTAACGTTATTATGGTAGTGAGATGGAGCTCCATCAATTTGTAACCACATGTACTACCTTGTCTCTAAATCCACATCTTCCAAAAGTTCAGGCTAAACGTTTCCAAGAACATTTCTCCCGCTAGATTTTCTCGATAAAAATGTAGTTCAATAATATGGTTATTAACTATGCCGCACCAAACATTTACCGAGAAAACTCTTTGAAAATGCGCTTTCTTCATTCACTGCGGGTTATTTTGTGCATATTAATGGCAGCTACGCCTGTTTAGTATTCCATTATTAGAAAATCTTGCCTCGTCGCTGAACAATACGTAGTGTTTCAAAAAATTTTGATTTTGAATAATCTATTGACGGACAAATTGGCAAAATCCAATTCTGTCGGCATAATCGTCTGGATTAAGACCTTGACCTAATGTAACATGATACAGATCAAATGTATTGGCAGCCTTAATTATGTGAATAGAAGATTTAATAGTGCTCAACCGCTGATTTAACACTTTTTGGCTTAAATGAACATCTATAGGTTCAATTACTGCCACCTCATTATCTTCGTTTATAATAATCCTTCTACGTCGCCTAACGTCTGGATTAAATGTTCCACGTTTGCGCAAAGTAGATTCCAAACGACGAAAATGTTATCTGTTGCATGCCTTCTTTGGGGATATCGCCGTGCATACAGATTAGCAGCAATTATTGCATTTTTGCGGCATTCGCCGCCATCATGTATGTTTTTTCTTGATTCGTGAACATTATGTATGAAAAAATAACAAAATCTGCCTACAATCATTATAGCTATTAACATATCTAGAAATGTTATGATTCATAACATTCGTGGTTTGTTCAACAGTTTATCGGTGGCAGTATGGTAATGAATGCCATGTACGGTAAAGGGCTATTATCGTACCGATACAGTTATGGCTTAGTTGCCGCCCTACTTTTCTAAATGTAAACAAAGGTTTAATATCCTGAAACCGGTAAACACATAAACTGACGTTTAATTTTTTATAAAACTATAAATTATATTCGTTTTTCATTTATTTCATGAATATAGTAGTTCATCATAATTCTGTTTTCGTCTTTTGATTAATCCTAGTGGCTATGGAAGTGTAATTTAGGTTGCATTGGAATGACAGCAAAGCTTGTCATCTTAGCTGAGCCATCCTGTAACGTAACCTAAATGCTACTCACTACGTGACAAGAATTGTGATAAATAAAGGGAATTGTTTTCTAATTCAAAAAATTCAAGTGTGTTTTATTCTATTTATATATGTTCTGGGGATGCGTTACTGATAGGTCAGGCGTGTCACACTGTGGAGTTGGAAGCGAGATTTTCGGGTGCTGGGTGAGGTCTGTGCAGTGGAAAAGTGCATAATCAGGTTGAAGTGAAAAAGCAAGGTAGTGAATATACGGAAAAGAACAAATAGATGATAAAGAACCATTAGAAAAAAAGTGAAAAATTGGAAGAAGACATTATAAGGATGATGAAAGCGATGGATCTGGAAAAAAGGGAATTACAAGCAGATTTGGAAAGATGTACATCTGAATTGAAAAGAACTACATCTGATTTGACAGAATTAAATCTGAATTGACGGAATTAACAACTAAATTAGAAGAAAGGAAGAAGCGTGGAACCAAGAAAGTAAAATATTACACCAGAAGTTAGAAAAATTAATGAATACGATATAGAAACAACCAGAAAAAGAGTAAATGAGTTAGGTATCAGAAGGGAAAAAAAGAAAAAAGGAACATTGATATAAGGAATAGATAACTATGGAATAGATATACTAGCGTTACAAAGAACCAAACAAAAGGACAACACTATAGTTAAAGTAGGAGAAGCTCTGCTCTTCAACAGTGACGGTACAAACAGAGTATTAGGTACAGGTTTTCTAGTTGGAAAGAAGTTAAAACAAGCAGTCACAAAGTTTACACCAGTCTCAGACAGGTTTTGTGTACTAAGACTAAAAGGAAATAATAGACCTTACTATTTTAAATGTACATGCACCTTCAAAAGTGAAGATGATAGAAGTGAAGAAGAATTGTATGAAGCAGCAGTTAGATCTTACTAAATATCACCAAAATACGATGTAAAAATAGTACTAGGTGGTCCTACCGCACAAATTGGACTAGAAGAGAAATTTAGAGCAACAATTGACAGACATAGTAAACACAGAGTCAGTAATGAAAATAGGCGGTTGTTAATTGAATTTGCAATGGAAGATAAACTAGTAATACGAAGTATACAATTCCAACACAAGGAAATACATAAAGGTACTTGCACAACACTATCGGGAAGCATAACTAATCAAATAGATCATTTTCTAATCGAAGCCAGAGATGCTAAATATATCAAAGACCTATGAAGTTATAGAGGCACGGAAGCACATTCAGATCACTTAAATAAAAGAAAAAAGAAAAAACAAAACGAAAGCAGCACTTTAGTACACTAGAAGAACTTGAAAGATATGTTTCAAGAACCAATAAAAGCGTAAAAAAGAAAACAAGAAATACAAACCATACAAAATAAATCAGTTGAGACGGTTAGTGCAAAAATAACAATAAAAAGGCAATAGTATGACGAGGAATGCAGGAAGGCTGTAGAGGAAAGAAGAAAAGCAAAACAGAAATTGTTAAGCGAAAAGTCAGACAGAAATAGAGAAGAGTATAGAATACAAAATGAACAGTATTTGTAGAAGAAAGAATAGAGATGATAGAAATGATAAGAAAAGAAGAAAAATGCTGAGAAAAAGAAATATGCAATTCTTACCAAAAATACAAAAAGCAAAAGCAGGATATCAAAAGAAAGTAATGTAGTGCAATGATAAGGATCGAAACTTAAATAGGGAACATAACTGAAAGACTGGAGATGTGGAGCAGAGAAATGGAAGAAGTGTAGGAGAGGAAGGAGAAGAAAACGAAATAAACCTACCAACAGAAGAAGTCAAGAAAATAATAAAAGCCTTGGAGTAAACGGAATAACAGCCGAAATGATAAAATATAGAGGCCAGAACTTGTACCGCAGAATATATGAATTCATCCAAACAATATGGACAACAGGAAAAATGTCAAATGAATGGTCAGAAGCATTATAGTACAATAGAAATAAGTGAAAAAACACCTTAGGGTGAAACTAGTTCCAACATAAATGATTCCTGTTGCAAATTGAAGGTAACATACTTCTATCCAACATACTAAAAATATACATCCGTACTCTCGTGCGAAATACGTTTTTTCGGCCGCCATCTTAAAAATAACACCAAAATTTCAAAACATCACAAAAATTCAACTGAGGTACTAAATTAAAGGAAATTTATTGACGAATAATATGTTTTTGGTTTTTCAAATTAAACTAATTATAAATAAAATAAAATAAACTAATTATTGTGGAAAGACAGGGAGTGAAAACATTAAAAATTATTTCTACATGTTGCAGTGTGAAATCCGCAAGAATATATGTATCTTAAAAAATGTGGGAACTAAAAATATCAAATCCGGAAGTATACGCAAAGCCGAATAACGGTCACTTTACTGTAAGAAGGAATGATAAAAAGTGGTCTGGGTATGGACCAATATGAGCAAACACTCATGACATGCACTAAAAGTAATTTTGTTATGACTCGTGGAGAAGGAATGATTGAAAGTCAACGAGAGTCTTGGATTTTGAGCCATTCTGGATGGAGTGAAATAACATACGCAAAGAGTTTGCTGACTTATGTTTGTCGTATCGGTAGTGAACAACATACCGATTTATCTGATACAGTGATGGCAAGGGATTTTGAAGATATGAAAAAGATACTGATTTTTTTTATCCCATAATCCATTTACTACTTCTTCGAGTGGTTTATGGAATATTTTTAACGGAATTACGGATAGTGAGAACACGGTTAATGCAGAAAATGCTGACATCATTGAAAGAAACGCTAAAGATAAACAGACAAGCTTTACCAAAATGTAACTTTGCTGAAATCAGACCAAGCAGTAACCATGAAAGTATTGAAAGAAATTGGTATTGCTGGTGAGACCTACCATATAGATACACGTCTTTTAAGGCAGATAATCCTGGCTTGTATCGCCTAGGAATTAACTTCTAAAGTAAGCACAATAATAAGCACCAAGTTTGCATATTTGAGTAAAAAGCAATTTGTTCGAGCCCTTTCAGCTTAAACCCTTTCAAAAATAAAGGCAGAAAAAATATTAAACTAATTTGATCTTATAGCCTTTAAAAACCCTACAAAATGGTTTTTTAAAAAGATCGATAGCATAAAAACTAAGCGAGTTATGGATAAAAAACCAATTACTTTTTTAAACTCGTACATGACAATTAATAAAAAGATATTTGGGTAAAAAAAAATTATTATAACCAGTATCCTATAAAGGGTTAATGTTTATAGTATAAAGTAGGGAACACTTACCATTTTATAAAAAATCAAACCGTTGAAATTGCAGTCAGCAGGTATTCAGAACTTAATTTAAAAAAAAAAGTAGTAAACAAAATATTATACAACACAACACTTGACAAAATAAAAATAACTTTAAATGTAAAAATTAATAGGATTACTTGTTTTTATGCACTTGTTGCACGGTCCAGTGAACTAACCGGTTTAAAAAAGCCTCTGGCGATGCATCGCTTTTATAGCGCTCCAGGCATTATTCATGTCTGAACAGGAAAAATCAAGAAACTACCGCCAGACATGTTCTCGTAACATAGGAATCGGCAGTAACTGGATGATATACTAATAAAATTTCGTGTGTATTTATACCTAATACTATTTAATTTCTCAACTTTAATTTTAAAATTAATTTTTGTTTAATTGTTTTTTTTTGCAAATTTTTTTGCAAATTTTTTTTTTGGACCCTGGGTTTTGGCGCCCCTAAAGGATGGCGCTCGTGTGCATTGCACACTTTGCACATATGGTAGCGGGGGCCCTGCACAGATAATGAATACGTGCAAAAGGCAAATGAAGAATGATTGTTCTCTGTGCAAAAGCCGAAGTGCTGCTAGGATGGTGAAAGATTTGAAGATAGATACGTTAGCGAAATTGGGAAGAAAAGGTTGAATTGTAGTATATCCGTAACTTATGCACAACCAATGACTGTATCACATTTAGAGCCATTCGTAAAAACCAACTGATGATCATCGTATCTTTGAATGAGGGGTAGAATTAATTGTTTGAGCATACTGGGATTTACGTCGTTTTTATTTATTCTCAGGAGATCCAGCCTAATTTCCGTTATTTTATTTAACCATGGAGGTTCAGCCTCTTCTTCAGGTTTGTGCAGTTGGTGCTCTGTAAGACCGAGTGTCGTCATTGTAGTTGTCGACCGAAACGATGATTACTTATGTCTTGTACTTTCGTGTTGGTATCGATTAGAAAAAGTATTATTCTTGAAGAGAGCTAGAACAGCATGTGTGAGATGTGCATGCAATCGTATTCGGTAGAAGGCAATAATCAGGTCGCGCCTTAAAGTTAGCGGTAGTACCTAGTCCAGAATCTTCGTATAAACTTGCACTTGGACAAGTAGTGGATATCCTTATGGCATATGTAATACTACGCGTATGGATGACATTTAGGGGTGTTAATCTACTGAATTTTATAGAAGCGTATGCAAGACATCCCTAGTCGATTCTGGACAATATGAGACTTTACATTTTTATTTTATACTAAACCAGAAACCTTCCTATTAAGTATGAAAAATAGTGTCTGACAAATGTTCTCCTCTACTTTGCTGTCAAACTCTACATCTTCTAACAAAATTTTCAATAATTTTTTAATTGTTCATCGAACTCACTAATTTTATCCTTCAGTTTTTTAATAGTGCTTGGATTGTTGACATGTGCACTGGACTTTACGTAGCTCTACAGGTAGAAGTCACGGGGTGTTAAATCGCATGATCTCGATGGCCAGTTTGATCGCCATTGGGAGAAATTACGTGAGCTGGAAATCTCTCTTGTAACAAACCAATTGTTCTTCTTTCATTTGTCAGAAATCATTTTTCATAGTTAATCGGAAGATCTCTACACTGAAAAAATATCGTTTGTGATATCAATAAACGGCGTTTGTTGAGGAAACAAAAGTGGAATGTGGTATGCAATGACGATGCAAATGTCAATTTAACCTGTCTCTATTGATCTTAAGTATACAACAAATATGAATTATATGGTAAAAAGTTTGTTCCTACTCTTATATGACGTAATATGGAGTTCACATACTGCTAATAGAAGTAGCTATTGACTATTATCGAAACATTTACGTATATGCATCTTAACTAAACTTGAAAGATAGATGACCTAGCGCGGTCACACACATTGTTTGTGTATTTTACAATGCTGTTAAAATTATTTATCTATTACCGGTTGCAATCGGTAACTTTATACTCTATCTTTGAGGGCGTAATATGTACTTTATGATCCGCTAAGCAACATCATTACACATTACGGGCCGTAATAATGTACCAAGGGCATTATAAAGATGTTTATGCCCTTTCGAGCGCGACAAGTTTACAAGCTTGAGGGCCTTTAGTCCAATGGTTTATAAGTCGCTCGAGGGCTACGAACATCAGGTAATGCACGTGATGGATACAACGTTTTATTTTCCACTTTGAACACCCAAAACGCTTGAAAAGCTTGTAAAGCAGTCCACAACGCCCTAGGGAGTTATGAGTGGGCGTAAGGATAACGCACTCTCCTTATGTCCTCTCGAGATAGCATGAGATGGCATAATGAGCGGGCGTAATCATTACACCCCCTCGTAACGCCATAGGACGTTATTAACTGTTTTAGATACTCCGTATCGCAGATATAATCAATAAATGATAGATCAGTGGAAAATAAAGTACTCGACGGCCCGCTCAGGGCCTCAGTGTCAGTTTGACGGGCAATGATATCGTAGGTTGCCGAAATTGATAAAAACTATAAATCTGGTTTTAATTGTGAATATCCCTGTCTGCACTTAAAACAATGTATGTACCTTGTGCGTAACTAGAGTTTATGGCTCATGTCGTCTTTAAGGCCGCTGCTACTCCATATGCTCTAATTTTCACACCACGGGTCATTAACGCCGTCTTACGCCCTTGGTACATAAATTAATATTCTCTTGAATAGCTTAAATTTTCTAGAAAAGGTTGTATAATGTCGGTATATTTTTGTTGCCAAACTTGTCTTTGCAAACAGATGCCATCATTTTTATGAGATGTACTGTCAAAAGTAACATAACCATGGCTAGCGCTGCTGACAGTGCAATACGTGAATTTGCACGAAACGTTTTTAAGAACCATAAAATTAGGTGCAAATTTGTTTTTAAGCTGCACATAAGATACATGTTCGCAATGTAATACGTCGCAACCGATAGGTTTTCGTTTCTACTTTGTTTTATTTATTTTTTCTACAGCCGTGATTTTAAACTGTTTCCAAGGGTCATATGCGGCGTGCTTTATGTTGTCTATAAAACACGCCATTCCATTTAAAGCACGGAGTACTGTAAGAGGTTATAAAACCTTATTTGTGAAGATTAAAAGTACAGTTATTATATCGGACCGATTTGTATGCGGAGCCCCGAGTGCCCGATTGGAGAGGGGCGGAGCCCCGAGGGCCCCCTTGGAGAGGGGTGGAGCTCCAAGAGCCCCATTGGAGAGGGGCCGAGCCCTGAGGGCCCCCTTGGAGAGGGGCCGAGCCCCGATGGCCCCCTTGGAGAGGGGCGGAGCCCTGAGGGCACCCTTGGAGAGGGGTGGAGCTGCAAGAGCCCCCTTGGAGAGGGGCCGAGCCCTGAGGGCCCCCTTGGAGAGGGGCCGAGCCACAAGGGCCCCCTTGGAGAGGAGCGGAGTCCCGAGGGCCCCCTTGGAGAGGGGTGGAGCTCCGAGGGCCGCTTTGGAGAGGGGCGAAGCTCCTAGGTCATTTAAGCTAACAAACTCCTCGGCTGTAGAAAAAATATTGAAGCCAACTCGTGTTTTACAGTTTAAATATCTCGGTCGATCATAAAATTCTCGCTTCGCTCGAATTTTAACATGATCAACCTCGATTTTTAAATCCTCTGTAAAACACTAGTTGCCTTAATAGCTATAAACGTCTGAAAAAAGACACCGCCCTTCCGAACCGCAGTATCGCAAAAAAGCTGCTCGAGAAACACAACAAAATAAACAAAGTGATTCGTAAAATAAATAGTTAAGAACTTGACATTACAAAGATTTAAACGCATTAGAACTTGCTGACTGGCTGAAAAAAACTGTGTCATTTACTAAAAGACAATACTTTTCACAATACCCTGGCCCTGGCCTAGGATAATGACTCACACGATGCTAAAGAGTATTTCAATTACGAGCTATCCACCATACCAACTTCTTCAGCTAATGAGAAAAACCGATAAATCGTCTTTGGCAAAGACATTAGACAACATGAATGACAATAAAATACAATGTGTTCGTAATCAGGAACATACTTTCCACATCTTTGATGATGGTGCATTAATTCACCAGACATCATGGTCAACATGTAAAACATTTGGTGATGTCATAGGTCAGTACGAATCGTATGTCCAAAGACAGTATAGAAGAGCATCTGTAGTTTTTGATGGATGTGAACAATCAAATATAAAACATATGGAGCACAGATTACGTATGAAGCAGTCATCTGTAGCAGTGGTATTTGATGAAAATTCGGTCGTGCTTATAAAGAAAAACAAATTTCTTTCAAATAGTAAAAACAAACAAGGCTTTATCAATATTATGCTTGAGAGCTACCTTCAAAGAAAAGGTCATTCTGTTATTAATGCAAAAAGTGATGCAGACACATTAATTGTGAAAGAAACTTTAAATATAGCACAGGAAAGACAAGTTCCAAAATAGAGTTAGAAAATAATAAAGAATTAAATCACGAGAACGTACAAAAATATACATACCTGGGTGCACAGATAACAAAGGATAATCACAATAGCGCAGAAATCCAAGCAAAGCTAGCAAAAGGAAATAAAGTATCAGGAGCGTTGGGATCAGTAATATATTCGAAAATACTATCAAACACTACAAAAACACATTTATATAACACTGTAATAACCTACGGCGTTATATGCCTGTGAAACATGGGTTTTAAATGAAAAGAGCAACACATTTTGGAGAGATGGGAACTGACGGTACTGCTAAAGATATATGGAGGGGCAAAAGTTGGAGAAGTTTGGCAGAGAAACACAAATGAAGAAGTATATGCACTTTACAACGAACCGGATATCATAACCAGAATTACAGCAACAATTAACATGGCTTGGACATGTAGAGAGATTGACCCCAAACAGGGTAGCAAAAATAGTATTGCGAGAAGGCTTGATAGAGGAAGAGGAAGAGGAAGAGGAAGCCCTTGAAGAGGATGGCTAGAAGTATTAGAAAAGGAGATAAAGAGTGGCGACAAAAAGGAAGTTTATGTGTAATGACTGCACGGTTGCAGGCAATATATATAATTGGAGGTTATGTTAAATAAACCGGCATGGCAGATTCTCATTTCTAGGCTGTGTGTAGTTCTAGCTTCTTTAGGTTAATTCTATCCTTCGATTGTGTGTATTATGTGCATCCTTACATGAGTTGATCTGTCTCCGGTGATGCTGACCGGTCGCTGCCTGATGCCGGTGATGAGCTCGCCTGCCATAAATACCTACAAAATTTGCTAGGGTTATGAGTTAGCATTAAACCCATTTGCTATTAAATACTAACTTTTACTTTTAAACATTAATTTCATAAAATGTCTACAGTTCATTAGGCATTATATGTAATGCCTAGTAATTACGTTAAATGCCTCAATTACACAAGTTGTCTGTAACATATACACAATTCTTAATATAAACGCAGTTAGTTTGAGTAGCGAACAAATATAACTAATAACGTTGCAGTGGCATCGCATTGTAAATTTATAACGTCCTAATTGTTAATCATTCTTCACATTTACCTCCATTGATGACCATCAATGTACAGTACCACTCAATAACTTACTCTCTTTTTAATTCGTCAGGAAACAGGTCCTTCTCGTTCTTCCAAGATGCTAATTCCCAGTGTTCTCATCGATTCACTTCTAAATAACTCCTTGTTATTCTCAGCGACAGCTCACCAAACATATACCTCCCACTCGCACTTTGAAATGTCCTACAACCATCTTGTGCTTACCTATATTTTCCTTCAGTTAATACCATTTGATTTCCCACATATTTTTTATTTTCACTTAAAGATCTTCTCCTTTATTTAAATTGCACTTTTGATGTAAAATTATTTTATCTTTATTGATGTTATTATAGACTACTTACTCAATTTGAGTATTGAACGCTTTATTACCATACTCGAAACGGCAACTGCACACTGTGCAGTAGATTTTTTTTATTTTACTAGTTTGCTAAACACATGCTTTTTTGAGTGTGCCCTATCTAATATCGTAGATTGGCGTGAGTGTGAAAGTCGCATTTCTAATCGTGCTAGGCGACGTTTACCTTGCCTACCTAATATTCTTGAAAAATGTGTTCACTGCGATGGTTTCCCCTGGTCTGTCGCAGAGTTGGTCATCAAACGTGTATAGATCTTCTTACTAATCGACCACTTTGCAGATACAGTCGTTTACTTTAACCATACCATCAATGGTTTCAGTTGGTAAGAGACCGACCTCAGACAATGAATGGATTAAATAAAATCCGGCTAAAAAGTACAAACCCGAAATCTCCCAGTTAGGAGTCGGGCGCTCTTAACCACTGCGCCACCGAGCTGGGTAGGTTAGAAGTGAAAAATGGTTAAATAAAACAATTTTTGAATATAGCAAAACATATCAGTTCTTGGGTAAAGTTCACTTCCAGCGTGAGAACAGGACAGGGTGAGAATTCGATTCGGGCGGTTCGTTATCCCGAGATAAATTCCAGAGGTGAGATAATGATTGATGACCGGCACCTGAAATAAATCGGATTTACACCGCAACTGAGCGAAGCAATCGACAAATGGATATTCTTTCGCTAATATAATTTCATCGGCGCTCGGCCCACCCGGCGTCGGCTGGGTCCCGATTTTAATTGGCATTCCTTCCGTCGGGCCGCTCCTTAACGACCATTTGTCAATTAGGGCTAATCTAGCCGCTAGGTTCGATAGGCATCGACAGGGCGGCTAATAATGACAATTTAACTTTGTATTAACATAGTGCCATCATATCCAACTAAATTTCGGATCCATGAACATTTACGAGGGTCTCGGCTCTGGGGACTGTGGCTCTCAGCCCTGCAGCTTCACCCTTTGAGCTTAGCACGCGCTGCGTGCAAAACATTTGTCAATTTTAAGCCCAACTCAACAACTGAGGGCGCTCTCCGCTTCAATGACACACTGCACGTTCAATTACGACGCTTAATTCTCGATCTAGCGTTGTTAAAATTCGGCTTATGGCCCTCCAAGGCTAATGGCTGCGTATCGAAAGGGTTGCTTCTGGATTAAATTTCAATATATGATTGCGGAGTGCATCGCGAAATTTTACTCGGAATTTATTAAACCCTTAGAGGCGGCCCGGCCGGTTTATAACTGCAGATAAAATTTTATTGAAAACGGCAATAAAATTCGAGTGTTTCTCATTAAATAAGATCCGCGTTTCAAATATAAATACGATTTTAATTTCCCACTGGAATAATTAAAATTTTTGCTGGCTTTCTGTTTGCTGTCCAAGCCAAGCTTTCGGGCTCGTTTTTAAAACACGCATTTATTTTATTCCACCTTTTTATTACAGAAAAATGGCGACTACTTCTTTCTCCTCGACTGTTTCCTTAAACGAAAAATTATTAAAAGCAACACCAGGCTATAATACATTTACTGGGTTTTTGTGCAGTACGAGGCCATGTTCAACTATCTATTTAGTAAGTGTTTAGTAAGTGTAAGAGTTTGGTTTACTAATTTGTAGAACAAATTTTCAGATATTTGCCTTAATTGACCTACCCATTGGTTTGAAGACCGGCCGAGATATCTATTTCCTAGATTGTGCTTTAAAAAGGTAATTAGTTATCAATTACCAATTTTCGCCCAGTTATGTACCTAACTGAATCACCAAAGATTTAAATACCTCAAGTAAAACAGTGACTAGATTATCAATTACTTGGTAACTATAATTGTACCAGATAAATTACTTTGAATAGAAATTGCTGTACTATGTTTATATGTGGTAGAATTAGATAAGCTTGTTCTAGTACATACAATTTAAAACAATAAAATTTATATTAATAAATAATTATTTTAAACCAAGCTAATTATGAATAATTGTTATGGCAAACGAAAATTGATAACTAGACGACAGCTACCATACTGCACTTTACAATCGGTACTTACCACAGGCACATTTTTGGCTTCTTACATTGTAACTTCAGTGGACTGTATGAAATAATACACTAATTTGACGCAAAAAGGCCGTTTATTTAGCGTAATATAGAAATGAAATTTGGACCCCTTACTGCAAACGTGATGCACGGTTCACAGCTGTCGCAAATCTGAGTTAGACGGGGTGACGCCAATACATAGCAAGGAGGGGGCATAAACAATGTACAGGGTGGTACAAACATTTCTCAACATACATCATAATTATTAGCTAGCTACGCTGCTACATCCTGCACAGTCTACACTACACAAAATCGTACACCTCCACGTACCATCTGCAAACATACGCGGCTGCACCAATTGCTCGTGCACAGGTCGTTGAAATTGAAAATGTAGCTGCTATCCGACTAGTCATAGGAATTCATAAATTACGGCTACATATACTTGTTTATATTGTGCCAGCAATTTCGTATTGCGATTTGCTCAAACAATCGAGGGCTGTAATTTAGTAATTAGATTGCCAAGAAGCACAAGTAATTCATAGTATATTATTGTCGCTATCGTTTTCCATTTTAGGTTTTAGACGAAAGAAGTGACAATTATTATTTTGAAAGTGACAGACTGATAACTGTCAACTCGAAAAAGTAGTTTATGGCTTGTTTGATTATATGCACATAAATCCGTATTAGCGATATAATTATGGTGGTATCCATGCATTTATGGCGGTATCGATGTAATTATGATATATAAACAACATGCATTGTGATTTCAGTTAATAATATATATCATAATTGACAAATAATCATAAAATAACAACGGTATTGTTTAATAGTTGTAAATAAAATACTTAAATACTTCCATGATTGCATTATTGAATGTAGTAATTCATTCTTTTCAAAAAGTAATTTTTAATTACTTTTTAACATAAATTGCAGTTAGCAATCACTATTATAGTATTATGGAAAGTAATTATATTCCAAGGCAAAACAACAAAATAGAATTTAATGAGTAATTTACAAAATAATTAATTTCTATCCAGCTCTGTTCTATGTGCAATCGAAGAAAACCTAAGCATTCTCCTCCAATAGTCGATTTCGGTTGATTGTTAAGATATTTTGAATTATTAACAACGCTTGTTTTCCGCTGCAGCGGGCTGGTTGGCTTGCACGTCGATGCTTACGCATCTTCAGTTAGGCTTTATATTTGAGCTGGTGTTGTACACCTAATCACCCAGTTCATAGTTTGCGTGTTTTCGAGGGTTTGACCCTTCGGCGTTCAACCAAAGCATCTGCATCAGGACGAACAATGTTGTATCGAAAACAATAACCGTATACCAAAGGGAATTATTATCGCTGTTACGAGCGTTATCTCGGTTACGGCCAAAGCCGGATTGATGTTTGAGCCCTAACGCATTTTCAAATAACGGAGTGTTATTTTAACGTCATGCTTGTACCGTCAACCTACGTTCCATGTTAAGTGGATTGTGGTCGTCACAACTCCTCATCTCTCGAAAATTTTAAAATCACGTAGGCATATTCTCCAAAAGGAGAGGCGTTTCATTTTTCTCCATGTGTTATGCGAAAGCGCTCTCTAGACACGGATACCGTTATTGAGTTCACAGCTCACTGCAAGACGCTAATAAATTGGGCCTGTAGGTTTTAACTGCGTATACTGCCAGTACATAGACGAGACGTGAGTAATAGCTTTGGGAAGTAAATTTGTATTTTAGCGTTTGAACTAGTCAAGCTTTAAGTTGAACGTTGTTAAATGAAAGAAACCCTTCAAGATAATTGCTTGTAAAATGAGTCTACCGGCACTTGCAAATTTTTAAATTACACTGTATACATAGTGACGTCACTTAGGGTATTATTACTTTTCTTTTGTCGCATGTGTAGCCAATGAATTATGACATTTTAAACGTTTAATAGATCTGTTTGAATATGTGCGGTTCTTTGCTCGTGCTCTTTTCTTTTGCGATAAGATAACTTGCAGGAAGCTTTACAGGTTTTCTAGAAAACGCAGTCATCAAAGATAAGTCCCTGTTTGGCCGTTAAGCCTACTGTCTAAATAAGCTGATTCGATGCCGTTTTATAATTTAGTGATGTACGGGTATTTTAGTCATAAAAAATTACTACTTGTCGCCTTGGTCATTTCCATTGAACTTTAATAATCATATAATTCTATCGTTGGGAAACCCACCCTTCTCGACTGCAGTGAGTCGGAGCAAAACCGTTGCTGGTTTGATTGCGTTTAATTACTTCTCGAGTCGGATAAACATTGTAATCATCTTACAATAGCCGGCCCTGCAACATGGAGCAGCTATCTGTTTGGTATAAATATCGCTAGTGTCGTAAGTAGCTGTTACGCTCATTTTGTAATTTTGCATGCAATATTTCAAATAATTAATTAGATAGATTCGACTATTCACATTTATTTCTAATATTTAGTACATTTTACCTAACTGGTTAGACAACCCTATTAACATCATTTACAATTTTTTAGCAAGTTACAAGGTGGCACACATACCTCCATTCTTATAGTTTTTCTTCCTTTTTGAAATTTTAGAATTTTTGATAACCTGTGATTGTGGACTGCTTTTGGCAAAATTTTATTCTTTTCGATCCCCGATTCGGTCGTGAGAAGTTGGTGCCCTGAGTTTCTTTGCTTCGTTAAGAGCTCTGGATACAGCTCGCTCTGTTTTGAGAGGATATGTGAGGCATCGTAACCCTCTTGAACGCCATGGTAGCTTTTTGGCGGATTTGTTGGGCCTCCTCTCCGATCGGACCGTGTGCAAAGCTATTCTCCACCACTCGTCAGATTAGTTTCGGCTTCTTTCCTTTAGCTCGGTTGTGTACCTAGCAATTTGTATTTTTAGCCTTTTTCCTCCCACATGGAATCATTTTCCTATCTGAGATGGTTTTCGTTTTGGAGTGATTTGTTCTGCTTGGGACATGCGGTGCACTTGCGAGCCTGCTTGCTATCCATTCCCATGGCTGGGTTTGCTGCCATCCCCCTGCGATCGCTGCCCCTGTAACGAGAGTTATCAGCAACCTGTTGCGAAGCCATCTTAATGGCCGATGAACTGCCTGGTTGACACGTTCACCAGCTCAACACCTCGTGCCATGTATACCTGAAAGGTTTTTGCAGCGTTATAATTATGTATTGTTGTGTATTTGAATATGACCTATAGATTTCCTATGATTGCTTTATGTGTATTACGATTTGTGCTTTACTTGGGTAATTCGAGTTTTGATTGGTTGGTATACTTACCCGGTTGTTTCTGCAGCCACTCTTAGTTTGCTTTAATATGTTGTGCGGCTGCCTTCGTAATCACATTTTCCTGTACGCGTAAGGATCTAGAGCGTAGGCGTCAATTTGATTTTGCATTAGTTACCTGTAAAAATTGTGGCCTGTGGCTATGCTACCAGCTACGGGATTATTACTTTGTTTAACTGGCTGCCCGTTTCTAAATTCAGTTTCAAGTTTAGGGTTTAGAATGACCGCAAGTAAATAACTTGAAACTTTTCAGAACGCTATATGAATTTCTTATAGTCGTAGCACCCCTTGTGAGATCTCATAAGCTGCAGGTACCGCCCAGTCTAAATTCTGTTTGCAATAAAGTCAATTAACTACTCCAACTCTCAAGGTTTAACGTTGACCTTACTCTATACTTTCGTTATTCTCACCCCAAGTCCTGTCTTGGATGTCACTTTGTTTAACGGAGTCCATTTGAATTTTTATAGCTTTTTGTGTTTCTGATCATATGTTAATTTAGTCATGCCATGTGTTGTGTCTATCTCTGCTTCACGGTGACCGCTGTTATATTTAGAATCAGACATGCTTCTGCGTTTAATTATTTGATTTATTATTTGGACGCTTAACTATGCAATCACGTAGCATCTAACGCCCTTCTGGCTAGTTTTGAATTACGTAGCATTATTCTTCTTTTATAGGTCAACTTCCTGTGATATGCTTGTGATATTTCGATTGTTTTTTTAAATATTGTTGGTATGTGTTTATATGTGTTTTTATGCATAGTTTATGGTATGCACTATAGAACCAGTCATAAATAACTCTCTTTACTAGTTACTATTTTGGTTTGCTTGGAATATATCTTACCTTGGGGAGGTCCGACCTAAGGATTTGTCTACGTCGAGGACCTGGCGCCCTCTCCCTTAGTTTCTCATCAGCTCTGCTGGAACCCCGACTTTCTCGGCTAGTTAGCCAACCTATGCCGATATTTACCAGCTAACAAAACACCATATACAACTTTTGCCAACAGGTAAGGGCCGTCCTTCGCCATCCTTCGTTACATACAAATAAAATATATTATTATTATTATTATTATACAGTCTATACCTGTAATAGCAACTACTATTTTCCGTTCGCATTGCCTCATGGTTAAAGAATCACACCAGAATGTCACGCTAGGAAAGGCAAGGTAGTGAAAAAATTTAATTTTTATTGGTTTTGGAATGATTTGTTTAGTTTACATTCCGTGAAACTAAAAATCGATTATATCCGAATTGTTGACCGCCGCTTTGAGTCACAAGTTCTGTCGCGTTTCTTTTTTTAGCTCAAACTCTAAAGGCGATAATTAATATTTGTAACTTTCGATGGTTTGCTGTCAGGTCATCAAGATATAGTTCATTTGGGATGCAAGAGAGGTGACGCCACACGTTCAATGTCTCTAAGATTACAGATTTACTTGAAATGGGCTAGCCGACTGCTGTTCTTCGAGATTTTCCCGTAACACTGTGTAAGTGTGTGTTTAATACAAATATATTAGATTACATCATATTATGATCCCTTGTGAAGCGAAATGTGGTCTGCGTTTTTAGGAATATAAGTGAACTCATTTCAAGACCATAAAGGTAAAGTAGGTGTACTCCCTTGAGTTGTAGTACGCACAGTTTCCCAAGCGTTGCGGACATCTTGTTTTTTTTTTGGAGCTTTCTAATAAAATTACAGGCGAATTAAATCAACACGGTTATGTTATACATATTATGTTATACCAACTCGATACATCCAAGATTCGATTTATATTAGATACCACTAGCATCGCCTTGAATATTGCCACTGCTTGAATTGCAACGACTGTCGTATTTCCGAACATTCCTGAGATTAGTTTCTATTTGTCGCTGATCGTTCTCGGTTGCTGGTCCTAATTTGTCTGGCTTTCTTAAAGCTTGTATCAAGGGCTGCCAATTAGCTTTCTGTGCACAAAATCATCGTTTCGAGCTTAGCTCCAAACGAACCTTGTCCTCATTTTCGAAACGTTTTTACTACATTGCATCTAAGCACACCGATTTCATGTGTAACCTGCAGATGCAGTATCATTAATTTTGTATACAATATTTATGCCACCTTTATTTGTAATAGTTGTAAGATTCTATGATTTTCAGCTCATCCCGTCTGGGTGTGCTAATCAGTATTCGGAACAGTGGCTGATTTGTTGGAATAGAATCTAAAGTTCTTTTAGGGTGTAAGTGATAATACGCGTTTTAGGTAGTCTGATATTGAAGTAATACGAACTCATTTATAATTTTTTTGTAACTGTAACATCCGTGGGTCTATGAGCCGAGTATGCACATCTTTCCAAAACTCAGTGCACCGTTGGCTATTGATTTAGCACCATATTGCCTAATCAATAATAGGCAACTTTATACATCTTTGCCAATCTAACTTCTGCAAGCAAACACCTGCATTTTCAGATTAAGACCTCGTCCGTTCTACTGCAGCTAGCCGCGTGTAACCTGTAAAAAAATTATAGGTTCTCACCTAAAAAAATTGTTTTTAGGCCACTATTTGGTACTTTCTTCTACTTTCACAAGTCTACCTTCGGAAATTCAGTGTTTAGGTTTAGTTTTTTTTCTGGGTTTGTTGTTTTGAAGATACACTACTTTCTAATCTCATCCCAAACCTGTAGTGGGAGCATGTGGTCTTATATGACAGGAATTGCACTTTGCATTAGCCGATGAAGTTCTGTTATGTTACAAATTTACAAATGGCATGGCATAGCGGTTTTCTGGTGTTTTTTATTTTAGTCGTATTTTTCTGGATAACAGTTATGGCTCGATGTCCAAATCTAGAATTTTATGTCGTTTCGTTTTTTTTTCATCGAGAGTTTTTCGAACATGTGAACAGAGAACAGTGTTTATTGTTGTCAAGTTCGTTTATTTATTTTCTCTTTCTATATTAATCGACTATAGTTTTGATGTACCGATGGGGCCATAATTATATATATGAACAATGAGATAGAATAAGAAAAAAATAAAATGCTGAAGTAAGAAAGCGATTACAATACAAAAAAAATATTTTAGTAGTTATACTTACCTGACAAATGACATAATTAAAACCAGCGTCAAGTCTACTCAAATACTTGCTTCTATGTTTATCTCTTTCTTATTCAAGGAATCCATTCGGTTTTTTATTCCTTCGATCTCATGGTTGTTATATACCGGATAACCGGTTTGAAAACCGAACATAGCTAAAACATGGTATGTCATAGGGTCCTTAGAAACATTTAACTATTTAAAAAAACGGGGTTACTTACATCGTACATCGGAATTTTAAATGATAGTTGGCGGGGGGCGAGGGCTAAAAGTCCTTGATACATCAACTATGTTAGACACAATTTGTTTACTAAAAATTTAAAACTTGCTATGTTTCGATTGGAAACCGGTCGCTCGGTGTAGTTATGGCCTTATCGGCATGGTTAGGGATCCCAACTGTAACATAATATACACTAGACTGAGAATGGACGTTAGTAATTAATATTACTTAATCATAGCTTAGTGTCTAAAGTAAATTCTATTTATGTAAGGACGAGTTTGGCAAATTATCTGTCCTTGGAAGTACGTACCGGACGGGTAATAGGAATTTCGCAGGCCAAATAGGGTCGGAACTATATAGTAAACACTATGACTTGTACGTGCCATTATGCGAGAGACCGATTTTGTCCTCAGGTTTCCATGACCTAAACAGCCTCCTGCAAGCTTTCCTGTAAAAGCGCTAATTTTGGTGAAAGCAGATTTTAACTGACATCGGTAGCGAATAGATAGCTCACGAGATGAATAATTTGTAAATAAACATATTTTAAGCTACTGAAGTCTTTAATTTCTTAAATAGAGCCTTAAATCAGTGTAACTAGTAATCTGGGTCGAGCGGAAAACCCCGACGTTATACGTATCGCGACAGCATATATAAGAGAGATCGGATGGCCGAGCGAGCAACATGTTTGGTTTTTCATATTTGTGGTAGTTGCTAACCCCTGATGAGTAAATCTTCTCTATTTCATGGTGACACACAGGCCATTGGATAATAATAAGAGGAAGGAGAAGCAGAAGTTTCGATATGATCATTCAGAGTTGTATCTTCAGCATATTCATTAAAATCTCTGTATGTTCAAGAACACCTTTTGTTGGGAATTTGTTAGGTTGTAGTATGGAGATGAAGATGTCTTCATCTGTTGAGTTAGAGTGAGGGCATTAACCATGAACGTAATAAAGGTAGCTTGCCAGTAAAATGTTGTTGGTCATCTCCAGAAAAATAAACATAGCCGTTGAGGCTGCTTATGAAATAAACTTGACCCAGCCAGTAACATCAATTGCAAATTTGGATAGTTCTCTTTCTATGATGGTTAGTTTTTCAGTAGAAGTCTACAGACCTTCTACGTTCCATGCTGTTTCTCAATTCTATATAGCAGTCTCTCAAACCAGTAGATTTCTTGTTTCCGCATCTTGGTTTTCTGAATTCGTGCAGCCAGTAGGTGGTTTTGCTAAACTTGGCGCGGACTCGAAGTAATGTTAACCGGGCTGCATGCGACACACGAAACATCACTGCATAATTCTGGACATTCCCATCGATGCTCTTAAGAACTATTAGTGCTTTGCAATACATAATTCTCAATCGAAGCCTTAAAAAGGCCCTTTTCTTATTGCGTTCGAGAGCACCGATAGCTACTGCTGCTGCCTATTAGTTCTGGTGAAATGCGGGGTGTATTTAATTTCCTTTCTATCACCCATATCTCGAAGAAATTTTCCTGTCCGCTACCTGGAGACGCGCTTTCTACGGTTTTTTACAAACTTTTGAATATTATTTATTGCAGTTCTTCAAGTCAATTTTATGGTAAATATAATCACTTATAGTATCATGAGTAGTCAAAGTTATGTCGACTATTTTTGCGGTGGTGTCACGAATGTCCATTGCGCTTTGGTACGATTAGGACGAGTGCGCTAGCACGAGTCTTAATCCCAAGCGCATCGGACATGAGTAGTGGTACCACCGCAAAAATAATCTACTTAACTTTGACTAAGAATGGTATTCGAGGGACTATTTAATGAACCAAACTACTTTTTCAAATTAGTTTTCAGTAAATCTAGCAACAAACTACGCAATTTCTATAGTAACAGAACACTAATATTGACTTTTTCTAATAAAAATCTGGTGTGATACACTCACACAACTTCCTTTTACAGTGATCTTATAATTAGTCAAAAATTTCATTTTTAATTTTTAACCATTAGTTAAAAATTTTCAAAAGTTACAAATTCTACAAAAATGGTACAAAATCGAGTGTTAGTTGAAGAGACAAATTTTCTCTAGAATTTTAAGGTGAATTCAAAAATGTAATAATGTACCGGGTGTTTTATTTTAAATAGGAGTTAATAAAAAAATAGAAAAAAAAACAAAAGAAACCCACTTTAGAAGTATTCAACTGGAAAATCACCTATCTCACATCAATACACGTTAAAAATGTAAGAAAAATGTAAAGTTTAAAAAAAATCGTTAAAGCCGTTTTTGAAAAAATCGAAAAAAACTGAAAAATCACAAGAGTAAACACCTACTTTCGGTTATGCGATTTTCTTCAAAAGCTTGCTGTCTCATCTACATAGTACACAAAACTTATATATGAAGTTTCAACTCCATACCTCTTTTCGTTTTTGAGATTTTCTGTTCACAGACAGACACACAGACACACACACCGACACACACACCGACACACACACCGACACACACACAGACAAACCAATGAAAAAAATATGTTTTTTGGGATCAGGGGACTCTAAAACGTGAAGATCCGTTGAAAACTCAATTTCGAATTTTTGGGGTGAATCCAATACTTCCTTTATAGTAAAAGGAAGTAAAAATCGCATTTGTTAAAAATAGTCACTTGAATACCTTTTAGGAAGATATATCCACTGATATTTTTTTGATTGGTCTGAAACGTCAGAATTCTGGATTTTCATTGGTCACTTTTTGACAGATGACAGGTGAATTTAATAAACAACTGTATTTTATTATTTGGATACAGACGGCTGTATTGGATCAACAAATGTGCTATTATTTCGAGATAACAAATGTATATTTCATGTTATTGCTTTTTTTGTTCTCTAGCTTTTTATTTGATGCTGCTAGTCCCAATAAATTGTAAGGCTCCATTGTGACGTTTCTTTTTAATTCAAGAAAGTCCAACTATCTTGGTATTTTTGTCTGCAACCAGCCACGTTCTGGCCACGAAAGAAATGCATTTATTCACATAACTGTACGGGTGTCCCATTTTCGACACTTTTATAGGGTATCTCCGTAATTGTTAGTGCTATCAAAAAAGTAATATAGGCGTCATGTGCTCTTTTTGGGTCAAACTTAAAATGGTAAAATCAAAATTTGAAAATTATCGCTCGCTTAAGAGATACGGGGGAAAATAAAAAAATTGGCAATTTCAGAATTACCTTATATTTTCTTAGTTAAAAGAGATACAGAAAAATATTTAAAATAAAAGTTTCTTTATAATAATGGTTGAATAATCTGCCGTTTTCAGAATAAGTATACGGGGTCAGGTAAAAAAGTTATCGGACCTAACCTCATTTTTTTAAATGGAACACTCTGTATATTTTAATCTAAAAAGATTGCATATTAAACTCTCTTTTCAAAAATAGAACACACCGTGAATGATATTGGTTTTCTAGGCGATTTATTTAAACTTTATTACTTTAAACCACAGTAGGCTACGAAACAAAAGCTAATATCCTAGAAACAAAACTATGTTGACATTGTAGCTGGAAAGACATTACACAATATATTTTAACAGACAAAGTGTAAAAGAAATAGTTGGCACAATAAAGTAAACTAAAAAACTATAGAAACTTTGAAACGAAATAAAAGATTAAAATTAAGGGAAAAAATAACGGGAATCATCGCAAATGTTCGAAAGCCCCTCCGTTGTTTTCCATGCACTCTTGACATCTTTTTCGAACGGATTTTAAGGCATTCATGATGTGTAATGGTTTTATTTCTGCAAAGGCCTCGTGAATTCTTTGATCAAGTTGTTGTCGGGTTAAGATAACTGCTTTATAAATATTATTTTCCAACACTCCCCAAAGAAAAAAATCTGGAGGTGTTAGATCCGGAGATCGTGGTGGCCACCTTATAGGTCCATGTGTTCCTATCCAACGGTTTCTAAAGTGAGTATTTAAATACTCTCTTATTCGAAGAGCGTTATGGGTAGGGGCGCCATCTTGTTGAAAGTAAATCTCTATTACTTCATTTAAAGGAACATCATCAATGATATCGAAAAGGTTTGATTGGAGTATGTCCAGATATCTATCTGCATTTAAATTTTCTTCAAAACAGCGATACGCCAGTTTATTTTGAAATAAAAAACAACTTACATTTACCCCAAATCGACCTTGTTGACGAACAGGTCGTACCATGTGGGGATTTGTGGAGTTTCAATGTCTTTCATTATGTCGGTTAAGAATACCGCAACTTGTTATTCGACATTCATCAGACCAAATAATTTTTTTGTGAAAAGAAAGATCCTCGTTAGATTTATTTAAAAACCAGTGACAAAATTCCAATCTTCTCACATCATCACCAGGGTGCAAATATTGGGTAATATTAACAACATAGGGAAAATATTTATTGCACGTCAAAATTCTGTGCGCCTTAGATTTTGAAATTCCAGTTTCAGTCTCTATTTTTCTGACGGAGGTAGATTTTTGTTCCTAAAATTTCAATGTGATTTTAGAGAATAAAATTAGAGTGTGTGCTTAAGACGACAAAACAGAAGTGAAAACTTCACCAAGACGAGATTCCCTATTAACCTTTCACAATCGAACATCCGCAAATCTCAAATTCAAGACGATAAAAGAATCGATCCATAAAAAGCAAATACACTATGCATTTGGTCATATTTTAGCATTTGGATTTTTTTCCCGACTGCATCATGAGCGTTGCATAGCCGAGTCTGACTGCTCAGTGTCATTCAATACCCACAAAAAGTGCTAAACTCGCCTAAAGGAGTTTTCACTTCAATAAAAGTTGAGCTACTACTATTCAAAGCTATCACAGGATATACCATTCTTACCTGATTATTTATGGGCCTCGACCAATCCTAATACGCTTATTTCTTCATTTTCCTTGTTTTCTTTATTATAAGTTTTTGATGTCGGCTTCGTAAAAGAACCGTATGTTTTTAAATTATGTTCCAGTCGTCGGAATATGTCCTTAAATGGTTGCCGTCTTTCCGGATAGCGAACAATATATAAATTTTGCGCCATTTCTTCATTTTTTCCAGTTTCAATGTAAACTGATATCATATCAAATTTTTCGAAATGTTGATAAGTCATTTTCACAAACGAATATGTAAAAATGAAATCGACATTAAATGTTAATAACAACTAGAATGTCAACATAGTTTTGTTTCTAGGATATTAGCTTTTGTTTCGTAGCCTACTGTAGTTTAAAGTAATGAAGTGTAAATAAATCGCATAGAAAACCAATATCATCCACGGTGTGTTCTATATTTGAAAAGAGAATTTAATATGCTATCTTTTTAAATTAAAATATACAGGATGTTCCATTTAAAAAAATGAGGTTAGGTCCTATAACTTTTTTACCTGACCCCGTATACTTATTCTGAAAACGGCAGATTATTCAACCATTATTATAAAGAAACTTTTCTTTAAAAGATTTTTCTGTATCTCTTTTAACTAAGAAAATATAGGGTCATTCTGAAATTGACAATTTTTTGATTTTCCCCCGTATCTCTTAAGCGAGCGATAATTTTCAAATTTTGATTTTACCATTTTAAGTTTGACCCAAAAAGAGCACATGACGCCTATATTACTTTTTTGATAGCACTAACAATTACGGAGATACCCTATAAAAGTGTCGAAAATGGGACACCCTGTACACATACCTCACCCCTCTGTTAATTTCGAATAATGTAGTTCTGTCTGTTCTGTCTGTGGAGCAAAAAACATTTATTTTTCGAATCGTATTTCCTATTGTTTTATTAAACTGTCCTAATCCAGGACAGCGAGTAGATCAAAATGAAAACTGAAACATGAAGCCAAAACATCTACTCAAAACTTCCGAAATAGTAACAGTTTAAAAATCGCTTGTAAGCCCAGAAAAGAGTCAGACTTGTTTCAGATTTAGCCAGAGGAAATTACGAGCCAACAGAGCAAATTGAATTACAGGAAATACGCTACTTCCAAATGTAAACGAAATAGCGCAGAAGTTTTAAATAAAAATAGAGGACGCTTGACAGGCTTATTAAACTTTAAGTTGGTTGTAGCTCGTCGTGTGCGCAAATGGCAGTATTAACGTCTGATGAGTAGCAGATCCCGTCAAAAAATCCAATACTCGTTATGTTCAGGTTGTAGCTGAAGTAATGTGATGTGCAGCAAAATTAACGAAGGTGAACTGAAAATTGCGTTGAATAGCGAGATCAATGTTTACTACCTTTACTTGTAGATATAATTGTACGGTTGACTGTTTCTGAACACTAATTTGAAGTTAGATCATATTAAGGATATAATACAAACGCTTCAGTCTTTAGTTATTTGGAACTTACTTTTTAAAATTCACCAATACTATGAATTTCATTTTAAGATTTTTTTTTAATTTAAAATTTAGCAGTCACCCATCACTTAGTTATTTTCAACACACTAAAACTGGTAGTAATACTAAGACGGCCAGATACTACAGCTTTATTTTTCAGTTACGAAGTGATGCTAACGGGGTTGCTGAGAATAAAATAGAATATTTTGAATTAATTTTAATGTATTGCATTACTACGAATGCAATTGTCAGTGTATAAATATATTTTGCTTTACTTTGGTAACTGTAAGGTCTAACTACTTAATATTTCCGAGACGATGAGAATGTTGTAGCTGTGGGGGCGGTTTACATTTAAGTCAGATACAGTCAACGTAAGGATTTGTGTGTGATGTGAGTGTAATTTATTCCGTGGATATAGCTGTTTTGAAAAGCTCCTTACCATTCAAAACTTGCAAAATTTGTAGCCTTACAAAGTCGAGCTATTAAAAGATAATAAATCTGGATAACCAGAAAACCTGATAGTTAGGCAACTTAAAGTACTTAGGAGAAATATAGGTTGCATAATCATCATCCAGTTCTTTTTGAATTAGAATAGATGACTAATTTAGATATTCTCAAATTAATAATAAAAGAGAGACCACTTGCTGTTTTGAATAAAAAACAGATTGAGGCTTCATAGCGTCCAACAGAAAATAAAATTAAGAAGTAAATCCCAGCCTAAAAGGATACAAAATAGAAAGCTTTTCATCCGTAAGGTTATAGTTGATATAATTCTACAGTACATTAAAAAATAATGATTTTTCAGGTAAATAGAATTGATTAATTGGACAGTTTCTTAATAGAAAAGCAGTTACGAATTAATTGATCGGTAAAAAATAGGGCGATCTGTACATATCTTAATGGAGGGTGCCTTTGGTTTAGCTTTTTGCTTCTCCTGATTATTCTTGCTATCTTTGAGCAACGGGACACCATGATCCGATAGGATAGACTCGCCCGGAGTCATAATAAAATCTTTTTGTAGGGCCTAACTGAAAATGGAAGACCATGTTAGACCAACGTTAATTCTTGTCAAGAAATCATCACCAGAAAGTCGCTTCATTGGTTTGGCGATGGGGGTCGTTCCTGTTAAACAGAGTTCAACTCGATGGGCAAGGCAACAGTTCCCAGCATCTTGGCGTCGCCTCTATTTTAGTTAAGTTAGTCCTAAAACTTTAGGAAAGTTCAGTTCATTCATAACCCAAAATATGCCAAGTTGCCAGTTTAAAATGGGGATTTGAAATTTAATCTACCGCTTCATAATAATATAATAAGAAGATTTAATTGCCTTTTCGGTGGCCAGACTAAAAACCAGGTTATATGTGTAATCGTCAAAGAAAAAGGGTTTAATGTTATATCCTAGATATCTGTCAAATAATGGGCATTTCTCATACTTTAGAAATGTAAATTTAGTTAGAGAGGAAATCAATTAACAGCATTCGTTAAAGATATAAAAGGGTTAAGAGGGTATAGAGAGCTTTTTATATTTATCTTATCTAAAGGTGTTGAATTTCCGCAAAAATAAGAAGACCTTTCTATGGAACTAATGGCTGATTAACCAATGTAAATCAATCTAATATAATCTCTAATTCGATATTTTAGTATAAAGTATCATATATAGACACTGCCATGGCAGATACCCCGTTATTATATTAAACTCCCAATTAACAGTAATATGACCAATGTATGATATGATTGAATGTACATAAATATTATCGAAAAAATTAACAATTTAAATAAAATTGTTGGCGTCCAATACTTCTTGTTTAGTGAACTAAAACCTTTATGCGAAAGTGAAGTAAATTAAAATCCCACATTTATCATACCCATAACGCAGCCGAGGATTGAGCTAGTCGGAGTTATGTGATCCTTCTAATGTAGGTGGCAATAGTTGGTACAAATTACTACCTTTCTCGGATATATAACTACACGACAGAACGAGAATACGACAATATTGGATGATTATAAGCACAGCCCGCCCGGAATGGTTGAAATAAAAAAAGGTTTGCCGGCAGCTAGCCGCGAGGGCGTAGGTTATTTCGGGTTGGTGCTCTACACCGGACAGGGCTCGGTAACTAAGAAAGCTGTGAAATGCCTAGGCGCCACAACTTTTGGAATAATAACAATACTGAGCGATTTTAAAAGTGGAAAGTGAAAATCACCCGTAGGTGTGTTGTTGATAGTGTTGCAGCGACATCTTTCCTTTGGCTATTCCGGATGGAACTTACCTTAAGTGATTTCTTACAGCTAGAATTTTTTATACTTAAATACGGGAAAGAACGCAAGCCACAACCGTCAAATCCAAGAAATCATAGAATAATTAAAATTCAATGTAGTAACGTCAAACACAAAATTATTACGTACAATAAATCTGATGTAATTACTTGAAGTCCTACATGACGTCATAGTGTTTTACAAACTGCTAAATAATATTCTCGTTCAGTAACCTTAATTTACCTATTTACAGGATTATAGATTTGTGAAATGATACTGACTATTTGTCGTCATCTGAACGCTATATGAGGTTTTTTAAAAATGCGTCACTTAATTCGCTTTCGCGACACTATTTTCCTTAGCGAAAATATTAAGAGTTCTAAATTAATACACATTTTACACAGTACCTTCTAAGATCCTTGCTGCGGCTTTAATTGCTTGATGTCCCTCCAGAAATCCGATTGGACGAGTCGCAGCAGTGAATCCGGAAGCTTGATAAAAAGGACTGCGGCAAGGGGCCCGCCGTAACTGCTTGTGCAGGAGAATCCAGCAGAAAAATCGATAACACGGAATGCAAGCGGTGGATGATGCAGTGCGAGAACTTGGTCTTCGTGTCTGGTCCCTTGTGCAGAAAAACTCTGGAGTGCGTAGATATAACGAGACAAACGAAAATCCGGTAAGCACTCTGCGTTGTGGCGGGGAATCAATTATATGTTTGCGACTATTGGCTTAAAAATGGAGCATGCCCTTTATTTGGCTATGTAATTGGCTGATGCTCGCTGAACACTTGTTAGTTTCATGCTCATATCAATCTTTAAAAGACTTTTACGACCTTTTTAATGTCCCAACGAGCGTTTTGATTAACATCTCAAAATTATCTGCTCAACGTGTGTATTCTCTAGCCCATATCTTAATATTGAAGTGACTTTTTACTGCCTCTTTACTGATTTATGAAGCAGCAGCTGGTCGCTTTGAAACGTAATGAACAGCAACAGCAGACTTATGCGCCTGTCAGATTGAGTAATTTATGAGAGAGCGACTGCTTGAACACGTGGAACGGAACATACGCGACAAAAGTTGAAATTCATCTAACAATATACAGCTTCCTGAATCGTAGCTTTCCTGTGTGAAATTCGGATTTCATTTGAGTATGAACTTTTATGGCGATTTTCGTTCAGATCGCTGTAAAGCAAAGCTCAACACAACATGTCGTTGCCAATGTATAAATCGGCGCAGACGCTCGTAGCTGATCTTCGAACTATTGCCGACCATTCTTTTGACGAAGAACTAGGAAAACCCCCTTTACATTGCGTGTAGGATAATGTTAAATTTCTTCAAGCTACCCATTTAGGAATCCCTCAACTGTCATCCAATTTTTGGCCGCTAGCACATCACTAGCGCCGGCCTGATTTTTGGAAAACACTACATATCACAGACTTCCTGTGATTGTCGTATCTTGCCGGCGACTGAATCACTGCACTCAGCTAAGTTAAATATATTTTATTTTTTAGCATTGCATGTGTAATTTACCGCCGATTTATGTAATGACATATTGGGTAAGGCATATTCGCATATTGTGAAGTAATTTTTGCGGCTTAGCATCGTTAAAAATGCAGTGAATGCTTAAGCGCTCTGCACTAGTTCTTAGAAATTGTTGAAAATACCCTTATTCTTGCGATCGCAGCTGCAAAGCAGCACGGCTGAAACGCGTAAATGTATTATTATGAACGTTATCCTAATCAAGTTCTTAATTTCATTTGTAAGGCGCAGTGCAGTTTGGCGAATAAACTATTTCAGACATCAAAAAACAATATAGGTGCGTAATATCTAGAGCTGGGAACGTAGATATTTGCCACCGCCGAGGTATTTCCTCACTACGTCAACGGCATATGCACCAGGTGGCGTCTTAAAATAACACACATTTGTGCCCGTATCTTATCAGGTACAAGTGTATTAAATATAGCGAGCGAACTTCTTCTCAATTTCAATCTACGAGCCGCCTCACGCTGAGCTACTGGAACCCTTTTAAGCTTGTTACCGGTTGTAAGTAGAGTTTCAATTGGAACAACAACTTAGCCAAGTAGGCTTTGTTGTATCTGCTACATCGCAGTGACCACTCTCCCCACAATTCTAGAGTGTACTGTTACATTTTGTTTCGCAAAAATGCATACCCCTCTTAGAAACAAGATCATAATTCTAATAATAAATACCCACAATGACAAGAATATCTAAAAAAACAATATCTGAAATGCAAGTCTCTCCAGCAAAGCAAAAATAATGAAACCCACTGGGTACTGCTGGCATATTATTTGAAATTTTAGATATATTAACAACTAATTATTTTCTAAAGTTTATTGGTATAATATTCAGTTAAGAATCAATGAATCATTAGTAGGTACCAGCGGTACAATAAAGAAAAAAGACTTAAAGAAGCAATGCAAAGATTTTCAAAATATAGGAAGGCATCATTATGCTTTAAGGTATAAATTTAGCAATTCAACTGAGTTACGAAACCTTTAAGAAATTAAATTATAATGCACCAGAACCCTATTGGCATTAAAAAATTGAGAAAATCAAAGCTGCTATCTCCTACAAATTATTAAATGCAAACGCAGTATTAGGTATAATAATAGTAGTTTATTTATCTAGAACGAAAAGTGGCATTTTAAAGGACGAGAAAGTTGTTTAAGTCCGAGGCGTCAGCCGAGGACGGAATTACTTGCGAGGACCTTTAAAAACACTTTTCGTTCGTGGTGAATACAACGGTTTATTTCATACTGCAAGTTTAATGAATTTTAAATAAAAAGTTGTAAATCATTTAAAATTTCATGTCAACAACTGACGCACAATTTTAAAGTACTTCAACTTTAAAATTTTACTTTAAAGTACTAGGACTTTAATGTTCCATTTTTTGAACCATAAATAAATTTTAAAGTAGTTGAACTTTAAAATTTGAGTTTAAAGTACTAGGACTTTAGTGTTTCATTTTTTGTACCATAAATAATCCAAAAAATGTCATTTTTGACATCAGTATGAAATAGAAGCTTAAACATTACAGTTACCATTAAACATGTTTCCTGCGTAGATACTATTTCAACTATTCAGGATCAGGATACAGCACTTCACCTCGAGTCACTAGTAGAGGATGCTGAAGGACTCAAAGGACGTATAGGAGAGGCTTTAAAAAAATGCATAAATCAACTCCAGTTCAAGAGCTCTTGTTCAACCATAAAGATAACTTAAAGTTGGGTTAAGATTTAAAGTAACACTTAATTTCAGTCGGCTATCTCATTTTTGCGTTCTTTAAGTGTATATTAGACCAGCGGGTAATATCAAACGTTGACATGACGTTTAGAGGAACACATTATTTATCCCCTCTTCAGAGCGTGTGCTCATGGCGCCTATAACGCCTATGGTCATTGCTCACATGACCGTGCCGACCAATTGAAACGCATTATGCCACCAAACCACGATGAAACGTTACAGTATACTGTCAAGTCGTTCTCTCCTTTTGTCTGGTGGTGGATTCACTGTTTGAACCGCCATTTGTGTCTCTCACAAATTTGGAAAATCTGTGAGTCAGAACGTTGTGTGTTTATTATTCTAGATTAACATAAGACTAGCAGAATTGGGTTAGAAAAATACATGGGAGGTAGTACGTCCCATCTTCCACTAAGCTTATTTTTTTCATTTAAGGGAGAATGGAGAATGAGTGGAAATACATAATATACTATACATATAAGCTGCTACCCGACCTGTTATGAGATTTCGTTTCTCAAATGACGTCACCATTTTATTCAGTTGGACTGGGCACAATAAAGATTATTCAGAAAAAAGACTTCTTTCTGTAGTTAATACTTGGCCTAAATAAAAGATCAATTTTCTATCAATGAAAACGTCGCTTCAACGTAAAAAAGCAGGAAGTTGAAGTGATTGAAACGTAACGTGCTTATAACGTTAACACTTAACTTAACAATGACGTTAATAAAACGTCGTTGTAACGTCGATTTTCTGTTAAAAATGCAACAACGTTACAATGTTAACTTATCGGTAAAAATTTTGCAACAACATAACGTTCAATAGATGTCGGCTTGGCAACCAAACGTAAAAAGTACGCGAAATAGTCGGCAACAGTGTTGAAAACGTACGTATTATGAATCGCGATTATAACTTCCACACATAACGGTCTTGTTTGGTTATGACTTAAACGTTGAAGTACGGTCATAGGGTGACATAGAGTCAACCGCGTAACGTTGAGAAACTGGTTAATTTTCGAGACACTTCAACGTTAATATAACGCTCGGTGCCAAGTTATGTTTCAACATTAGTTCAACTTGTCTGTGCATACTGGGTATGTGCATAGTCATTATCTGTAAACATAAGACGGCTCCAAGGCGACAACTTCTACGACCACGACCTTCAGCAAGAGTGAAACCATAAATCACATTTACGCACACAAGACATGAAAACGTTGATTTCATACAATGAATTATGTCGAAAGGCAGTCAATCAAATACCTGGGTGTTTATAGTAAACCATGGCGCCAGTGCAGCAGTCATTTGCAATACTATACGAGTGGAAGTGATCCTCAACAGTCCTAGAGTAAGTTAAACTTTACGTAATTTTGGTTTTGGATTCCTAATTGTAAAACTAGTTACAGTATATTCAGCTAACATAATAAAGGTAGACCAGATACTGAACTTTAAATAATGTTTAAATACAGAATTTGTATGTCAGTAACCTTAATACAGTTTTAACATCCGCTCTGTTCGTTTCAATTTCAGTTAAAATAAGTCACAATAAAAGGGTTTAGGCTGGCCTTCTTGCTCCCACACATTAGTCCAACCCTAACCATTTTACATATTCCGTCAATTAGCTTTCCACCTTTCAGTACCTACAAAACATACTAACCTGGTCCTGCCAGTCAAAAAACAACGTTCTCCGATTCCCTTCTTAAAGTGATACATTGAAAGACTTCACACCCACATAATAAAATTAAGGATAATTTGCAAATGCAAAATTCGTATTAAAAACGACGCATTCAACGTAAAATAATAAACATTAGTACGACTTGCCTAGGTACAGTCCGTCCTACTGTAAAATTCCAAAACCAAGAGAAATCACGGTCTCCGCTTGGTGTAAGGAAAGATTATCGTCAGAGCTTAGTTTGGTAAATGGACAAAACGCCAGTTGAAATATTATGAGCATTCATCTACGCACGATCTACAAAAACTTTCTTCAGGTATGTGAGAATGGCTGCCTTACAAGTCGTCGATGAATGATAGTAGTGTCTTTATATCCCATTAGAGAGCCATATCCAGTTTCTGCGATACTTCCAAACGAGAAGTCAGAATCAACTGTATTGTCCCGTACTCATTTCAGTGTATGAGCTCAACAAAACTAAAAAACTAATCCAATTTACTTTTCGCTTGCCCACCAAATACAATGAGTTGTTTAATTTTTAAATATTTGAGCATAGTTTTACAGAAAGTCATCCTACCAAATAGAACAATAGTACTGCACCTAAAATGGATAAACCAATATACGAAGACCTCTTCTTGCAAAGGAATTTCAAAATCTGTAGGCGATTTCTAGAAGCTGTACATTTCTCTAATTGTAGTAAGCTACGTAGAAGGATTTACAAAGAATACGCTAATTTTTCGTATATAGTAGTAATTCATTGCAAGGATACAAAGTAAATAAAAAATGTCGTTTTCGATAGCTAATAATGCTTCTGTTATAAAATTCCAAATACCTCTGTAGCGTAGTCGATGTAATCTCCCTCTAGAAGTTCGCACTTTGATCCTTTAACCTAGAAGTCGCCTCCGTTTTCAAGATGTCATCGTTTTTGAAATGCGTTCCACTAAAAGATCAGAAGGCTCTAAACCCAACGAATTGGCTGGGTGTCACTGCAGCGCACTTGTGCGACCCATTTTTGTGCTCTACAAGCACTTTTTGATGCAGTCCTCCACGGCATTTGGTCTTGATTTAATAGCGCAATTTTGTCAGAAGGCTCGCAGTAATGGTTCATGGTACGACCATTGTCAAGAAAATCGATAAGCAAAACGACATGACAATTCCAGAAAGTCAAAAGGATCTTTTTTCGTGGGGACAGTGTCGTTCCGAACTTGGGAAGTGGAGAGTTGGAATGCCGACACTCCATGCTCGGTTGCTAATTTTCTAAGCCTAAATTATTAGACTTTGATTTTTAGTACTGCTTTTTATTGTTTGCGTAGTTTTATCTTTAATTAAACGTGTTTGCTACTACGTTCATTGAGCATGTTTAGATGACGCCGATATCTCGTTGATCTTACGAGATCTGTAGACCACCGGTTAATGTAAAGCATACATACTACGTTATAGAAACACGAAAATTTTACATTTTCCACCTTACGTTAATATAAAACGCTTTTTAGATTAGTAGTCGACTCTTAACGTCGATATAACGTTGTTACAACAACGTGATAATAACGTTTTTGCGTCGTTGATATTAAGTGCTTTTTTAGACAGTTCGTGTTAAACATTGCCATGCCGTTCCTAAAAATAAATTGCAGTCTTCTTCAATAAGGTCTGCAAGAAACACGTCTGCTCAACTCGCCTATTACGCGTTAAGCAGTATGCTGACAAGCCGTTGTTTATCTTGGTCTGGCGGGCTGGAATCACTGTCTAAGTCGTCACTTTTGTCGCTGATCTAATCTCAAAACCTGCGAGTTAGAAAGCTGTTTATTATTCTAGTACATACATGACATAAGGATAACTGAATATGTTGCATTAGAAGAGTATATGGCAGGTAGTGTATCTCATGTTCCACTAAGCTTAATTTGTTTCCCATTTAAGATAAAACGGGTGTTGACTTTGGGTGGAACTACACAGTGTTGAAGCAGCTAGTCGATCTGTTTTAAGATTTCGTTTATCAACTGAAGTCTTCATCTTATTCTATTGGTCTGGCACAATAAAAATGATTCACAAAAAATTACTTCCTTCTGCAGGTAAATAAAACGTTAATTTTGTATCAAATGGAACATCGTTCCGACGTAAAGAACAAATTGAAGTTGTGGTTAAAATGTAACGTGCTTGTAACGTTAGCACGTCACTAAAAAATTGCGTTAATAAAACGTAAATAAAACGTTAATAAAACGCCATTTTAAACAATAAAGAGTGTACATTTTTCATTTACAGCTAAAACGGCAACAATGTTAGAAAGTGAAGATATGGGTAAAAATTGTGCAATAACATGACGTTCAAAAGACGTCAACTTGGCAACCAAACGTAAAAAACACGTTAAGTGGTCGGTAACAATGTTGAAAATTTACTTATTTTGGATAGAATTATAACGTCCACAAATAACGGTCTGGTTTGTTAGTGACTTAAACGTTAAAACACCGTCACATGCTAACGTAGAATCAACCACAGGCTGATTTTCGTGACACTTTCGTAGGTCCAAGGTTATGTTTCATCGCTAATCAACGTGTCTGTGTCGGTAGTGGTAAACCCAACTTTTATCGATAATGACGATTCTGTCAAAAATTTTGTCAGAATCTGCATTGGCACTGCCCGAAAGGTCACTACAAATGTTCAGTAGATTATGTTTGCGCAAGGATGCAAACATTCAAGACTCCTATTGAGTTGAGTCCACTGATGGGCAAGCATCCTGTTTTCAGCTATTTCAACAATGTTAACAACATCTCTAGTCAAAATTTGTATCACTAATGTTCAATTTTCTCCTTTACCAGAAACTATCACAACGCTCTACTAATCGGACTATATCACTTAAAGTTTTGTACGAATTGAAACGAAACCTTCCAAACTGACTCACGACAAAACACGAAATTACAGATAACAACTTATTAGTTTTTAATGCACACAGAATAGAGAACGTCATACTTTCGTATTAGTAAATAGGTAATTACCATTCTAATTCATGGCCATAGTTTATATTTTGTTTCATTCATAACTTCATCTTGGTTTCATCGACAGGGAGACTGAAGAACTGCTGATCAAATTCTGAAAGAAAATGGTATATAAAACAGAAAATTCGTCTCAGCGGGACTGGCCGCACGGAGTCGTAACAAATTCGTGGCGCAGTGCACATTAGCAAACTAACCGAAAGCTCTCCGAACCTTCATCAAGGAGCGGCCGGAGTAAAATGCACGACAGGGTCGCGGAAAGTATACTTCGAATGAAAGCAGTTGGGCAGAAATTGGGTCACGCTCCCAGCCTAATGGCCTTCTGCAAGAAGCCAGAGTTATTGTTGCTAAAGCACGCCGCAAGAAGTTGACAGATTATATCGACGATTGTTTCTAATTTTGTGCGGATTTACGCAGCGCATTATGAGGTGGAACGCTCCTCGTTTTATTTTTAAATTGTTCTCTTTGGCGTTTAAGGGCGCAATTTCGGGGGTTGCTGAGATGCTCGGCGGAAATGCGGCTTCAAAATCGACCATCGGTCTGAGTAAAGGGACAATTTATGAAAGACAAAATTGAGGCAGTTCGCAGGGATTCTTAATGGTTCATCATATTTTTGATGATGGAGAAAACAACTAATAATTCCAGTCTCACAATAAATATACATGGGAGGCCACAAAACTTGGACCACCATACTTCTTGAAACTGCAATCCAACGTACACCTATTAAGACTACACAGATACTCAATATTGATCAGAGTTGATGTTACTGAAATATTCGTAGTAACATAATAATCCTGGCGGAACTAGTTTTCAGATAGTGCTTTATGCCGTAAATATCTCTGCATTTACATTTCTACAGAATTTGTCAGACACTACAGTAAGGATACCATTTTTTCTGCTTTTTCGCAACAATGAATTTTTATGGCGTAAGTCATATTAGTGGTCTTGAAATTTACAGCAATTAGAATTACTTGTCGATTGCTTTAATGTTATAAATCACAACCTCTCTGATAATAACGTTTTAAGTAAAACCTTTTATTCGCAACCATATGTGTAATGTTAACATTACTGACCTTATTTGAGTGTGGGAAGACGTACATTTCCGCCCGCTACTTCCCGCACTCACTTCCAGCACTCGAGTGCGGAAAGTGAGTGCAGGAAATACATTCCCGACCGCTGTGTAGGTAGGGACACTGGTAATCTCGTTCATCCATTCATGCGCTTCACAACCTGTCGTATCATAATATAATAATTTTTCCAATTATTGTTTAGAATAAAGTGGTTGCGAATAAAATAGTATACATACCACGGTGAAAAGTTTTATTCCTGTCTCGAGATGAAGTGGACCTCGACGCTACGCTTCTCGGTTAACTACTTAATCTCTCGACAGGAATGAAACACTTTCCACAGCGGTATGTAATATACTATTGCGTATCTGTGTTGCCATGATATATGCTGACTTGCAGTTCCAATCAGGCTCCTAGGCATGTGGCAATCTTGAATATAAGTATTATATCTCCAATAGAATTTAGCTATGCTGTTCATCAATTTGTTGAGATGAATCGGTCCTCATTCTACTTATTTGCAGTTGCGACTCTTTGCGAGTTTACTGCTTTTAGTATTTTGCTCCACTTTATCTTATCTTTTACTCTCTTTTTCCAATTCTGTTGCTTATCTCTTGCACATCTTTTTGCAGTTCATCGTATCATCTCATTCGTAACTTTCACCTTGATCTATTTTCTGTGTTATTAAATACTATAGCAGATTAATAGTTATCTTTATACAACAGCGACTCAGACCCCTTCAAAGTATTATTGTTGGAAAGCTAAAACTCTATTACAGCGCATCTTCCACTTCTCGAAAGAATTTCTATGTTTCCCTTTTTTAATAATTTTTAGCTTTCCATAGCAGCCTTCTTGATTCGCTCTACATTTTCAAATCAATTTACCTTCAAGGGCGATTTCAAATTTGGAAAGGTAGAAATGGAAAGAAACTATTTCAAAATTGACGGAATTAATGACTAGATTAACCTAAAAAAAGTAGATAAGGTGAGATGTTAAGCATATCGTATGACAGAAAAATATTGTACTTTCTAACGCTTCGTAATATTTTCTGCAAAATTGTCACTAAATGTGGTTGGTCAAATATTTGATGTTAAACCCTTCTGCTGACTGATTATTACACTGTCAGTTTATGACATAGTTCACTAATTCGTAAATTTCGGCTCCTTCCGGTTGTAAGTTTTCGTGACCATCGCCTCACTCTCTTTAATTGGATTTCTGTTGGGCACCACCACATTTTTGATCGGTCGGGATCTTGCACATTCTTCGATCTGTCAAAGCTATAAGACGTACTCCTGAATTTGGCAACTCACCATAGTCTAGTTCTAAACACTTTTAGGAATTTGGAAAGTTCATAATTGCAGTGGGAGATTTATTTAGTTCTTCTTCTTCCTCTTATTGTAGGCCAGTGGCCTGTTATAACCACAAAGTGGTTCTATGAGCCCTCTTTGCCCTTAGGCCGGGTAGGTGGCTAGCCTTGCCCGTCGAAATTGAGGAAGAGTTGCCTTATTTAGTTGAATGGGTTAATTTCGTTAACATTAATTTCCTGTTACCGTTTCTCCCCCGTTTTTCGAAGAAATCCTCTACACGAAACTTCATTTCATTCTGTTGAAATAAAGGGTCATGTCACTACTGGGTTCCGCCTAGTGGAGAGGGGTGAATTGTAATGCAACGTCTGGACAACAGTGCACGCTTCCTTTCCTGTCAGAGAAAAACCAGCTGTCTTTTGCATAGCTGCTCTTGTGCGGCGTCTCTTAAGTTTTTCTCGTAGCGCGCTGTACTACACACAACTTTCCCTAATTGCTGCTACATCTGAAATACCATTCATGATCCTTGGGATAGAACTCAAACATTTGATTTATATCGGATATCGCCCTGGCCATTGCCGTCTTGTAGGTTTCTCATACCACCGGTTGTGTTTTGGGGACCTTTCAATTTTCGAATATTTGGTCAAGTTTTTCTCCACTGGTTCTGGATTGCTGCCTGCTAACTTCTGAAGTGCCGCCGATCGCATTTCTTCGTCCAGAACGATCGTTTCCAGCTGAATTCCGAACTATGAACTAGGACCCCACAACTTTATGCGAATTCCTGCCTTTAATAAAAGAAAGTGATTGGAAAAAGGGTGCTCCTAAATTCACGTATTGAATAAGAATAGTGCTGCCTGTGCACGATCTTAGGCTTATTAAAAAGTACAAATATTTTTATGCAAAATGGAACGATATTGTGCCCTTATTTTATATTAACTATATGCAATAATATTCGGCTGCTCCGGTGAACATAATAATCTGTCCCAGGGTTAGGTCGCTAAATTGGAAATACTAGGTAGAGAAAACTAATTTTTAGTAAATCCAGTTTAACTGGGATTTTATTTGTGAACGCACCAAAACTAAATCTGAAGTAGCTAACCTCAAAAATAGACATAAAACGCAAAGCGGAGTACACTCGTACAAATCGCAATAATGGATTTAAATCGATGCCAAAATGAACAAAATACCTCAGGTAAGCAATAATTATTTTCGCATAGCAACAGTACTAACGGCTTTTGTTCTAGCGTGATGTACAAGTGCCGTGTCATTCTGCACTTTTGAGGGGCGCTACTTAAATTTCTGGAAACTGAGATGCACTGGATAATCGGGAACTGCGACAATGCGTAGCGGAAACTCCAATCTTTCAGGTACCAAAAAAATAATAAGGCTCTGCACGATCAAAATTGCGCAAAATGCCTGGTTTGTAAAGACTCCGAAGCTGATCGCACCTCTCAGGGGACGCTAACGCGTTTTCTTAGCTGCTAAAGGCTTGGTAAAGGCCTCCACTAGGTGTTGAAGGCACCAACCTTGGCTCCGACTAGCTCCTCCATGCAAGAAGATAAATCGGCCGTGCACAAACTAGATGGAAAGATGATACAATAAAGACAACAGGATCAAGATACATAAATAAAGCACAAAAAAAGAGAATACTGGAAAAGTAAAGGCTGATGACTCATTGAAGAAGAAGAGACAGCCCATCGTTGTGTAACTTTTGCATATGCATTATCTTCTATTTGGCTTCGAATGTTTACGCCGATTATATTTTACAGTGTTTTGTAAGATTCTACGCATCGCCCACTTAACGAATGCAGATTTTAATTTTATTTCCGTATGGGTGTACTAATCGCTATTTCCAACGTTGATTGGCTTGCTGCCAGTCTTATTTTTTTCGGTTCGTGTGTAAGCTACGTGACGTTACGCCATTTATGTAGTTTAAAATTTACCTGTTACCAGCCTAATCCACGGCTGGTCTCCAAGGATTTACTGAATACTTGTGTGCTCAATAAAGCAGTATTATAATATTTAACCCTTGTGCTCATTAAGGGTACAAAGATAATTACTAATTAACTTTCTGGTAGCTAGTCGAGTCGGAGACAGGGTCAAGATTTCCCAGATATACATAAGAAGCGTAGCAAACCAAACACAGGATAGCTTTAAACAATTTAATATTGGTGCTCAGAACTATTTACAAAAGTAATCATAATTGTATAATTGAAAATGAACATTTATTTCGAAAATAAAAGTAATCTATCTTCCGTCGCTTCTTGCCCCTTGTCGCTGCAACCCGTCGTACAGCCGTGTAAACGGTGGTCTCTGGATAGCCCCCTCGGGAATTCTTGCGGAGACGCCTCTGGTAACTTCTGGACCGACTTCGAGATAGGCGCGCGTTCTTCACTTGGCCCTCAGCGAAAGAGTTTCGGGCACATGTTGCTGTAATGTCAGGTTAATTAACTAGATATCAGATTCTTGCTTACGTGACGGCGGTTTCCTAAGGGATTGGCCCTTAGTCGGAGAATTCGCGGTGTGATGTTTGGTGAGGAGCGGTACCACGAGGATTCGGTGGAGAGATTCACCTGGTGAACGTCCTTGAGCTAGCTGTTGGTGCGTAGGAGGTGATCTCGGGCTTCTCTGGTAAGTAGAATTCTGTAGCCAATAAAAACATTAACCAATTCTTTCGAGGGGAGCAATTTAGTCTTTATACGGGCTTTTGAACTAGATATTACGAGACGCTATTGTCATATCTTAATTGCCAGCACTTTGGTGGAATAATTATTTCCAAAATGAAATTTAGGTTGTTTGCTAAGCAAGTTATTCCAATAGACGGGCCTGGCGGTCTCTAAAAAAAATAGTCGTCGCCGGCAAACACGTCTTAAGGATTTGTCAAATTAAATTATCAACAGATTTGGAATTATTTAAATTAATTTACATAGACGGGCCTGACGGTCTCTAAATTGAGTCTTCGTCGGCTAACACGTCTCAAGGATTTGTTACATTAAATTATTAACGACTTCGGATTCCTTTACTTAATTTGGATCTCGGGGATACAAGTTAAAATAAGGGCAGAACGGCGGAGCGGCTCTCAAGCGAACTTCGTCCCGTACCAATTCTACCGGATATGGGACAGGTTTCAGGTTGCAATCGTGAAGGCGGCCTTCTTCTTGAAGAAGTCTTCGCCTATCGCCGACTACGGGTCAGGTCAGGAAAATGAATCTAAGGTAATTAAATAACTAGCCAGGACGGAACGGGATCGGGATCTAGGAGGGGAATGGATGCTGGTGAAGGTGTCGGTGTACAAGTGGATGAATCCTTTTAGGAGCGGTCGTGGAACTGCTTATAAGTGTTCGCCTTCGGGCTTCGTGCAGCGAACAACTTCCTCGGAGGGTTTAAGAGGGGGACCGGCGCAGAGATGCGCAAACGTGGAGCGGGGGATCCGTTGATGACGCGCCGTTATCGCTGGACGGGCGTTCCAGCTCTACAGCCCCTGATCATCAAAAATCGCTGAGGGGGAACGCGCTAATTAATTTTAATTTAAAAACGCGTTCGCGCGGGGCGAAACGTTACAGTATTATATTACCTCCTCTTTGATTTCTTGTAAACAACTTTGTATTCCTGGGATCCCTCATAAGTAATGAAGGCAGCTGCGAACTAGAAATTAGAAAACGAATTCAGATGGGCCGGAACGCAATGGCGAAATTACAAAAGCTATGGAAGGATAAGCAGATCACGATTAAGAAGACAGTAGGAGACACGTTGGTTTTTCCAATTATGACGTATGGTTCCGAGACTTGGACCATAAAATCAGCTGACAGGCGAAGGATAGATGCCTTTGAAATGTGGTGTTGGAGGCGTCTGCTGCGAATTCCATGGACAGAACCAACGTATCTGTACTGGACGAAATCAAGAGCACTCACCGTCTTTCCAGCAGAATAGATGGGAAAATAATGGCATACTTCGGTCACGTAACCAGAAGAAGCAGCACTAACATAGAACGCTTGATCGTCCAAGCAAGAGTAGAAGGCACCAGGCCAAGAGGAAGATCGCCGAAATGATGGTCTGACCAAATAAGAAATCTAAACGGCGAATCCCTATGCCAAGCGAACAAAAGATTACACAACGTGTCCGCGACAAAACCCCTACATGACGAGGATTCATAGTGTCACGATTCTTCTGTCAAAAAGAGAACGCATGAAGAGAGAGAGAAACTAAAGTGTGTTTTGAGCATAGAAGATACCAAGATCTTTAGGGCAAAGATAAGTGCACTTTGAGCGTAGTCCGCGTGCATTTCCTTAGATCCCAGAGCTAGGTCGTGCAAGTTGAACTTTTTTGGTACACCACTGGATAATAATTTCTAGCCAATAATAAACGCATTTCATATACTTCTACGGATTTGACTATCTACGTATTCAAATGAAATCTTTTTTGTATTTTTAAATTACTTGAAGATATACTGCTAATATAGATTAAGCGAACGAAATAATTAAATATATTTTTTATTGTCACAAATACACTTTCCAACGCAAGCTCACATGACAACAAAGAGGAATCGCAGGAAATTTAAAATATTTTCATTTCTTGTTTATATAGTTTTATGTTGCCTTGGTAACTATTCATAGATATACGTAAAAAGTACTCGACTCTAACGTGTGCTATATCAAATGCAGTTTTGCCGTTTCAGCGAAGGGATTGCCAGATTCAGTTTGGGAGAAGAGAGTTTCTGCGATATAACGAACACTTCGTCATTACTTTCTCAGCTGTTAATCTGACATTTGGTTACAAAGTTGGCTTAGATAATCGATAGTGTACTCTGGGCGGGTATAATCGCTACCTTATAAAATAGTGGCAAATGCTACTTTTCATTATATATCGTAATAGCAGTATGGAAATTTGCAAGAAACGAGCACCACATATTCCTTTTAATGTTGCAAGTCGGCTTCTATGAAGATATTGGGAATAATATGATGAGAGGATGAAAATTTCTGAATGTGAAAATTATACCAGATGTTTTGTTGAAAAGGTAAATATTCCGCTAAGCAGCTCAAACGGATGATGAATGCGAATGAAAGGAATGAAGATAATAATAGTACGAATTGTTGGCTGGCCAAGAGGAGGGAGGAGTGTTGATCCGGAACAGATTGCGAAACCTAACCCAGAAATAAGACAACGACGACGAGCTATAGTAAATGGTTTTTATGGTACAAAACCTTGCCCTCATATACTTTTATTATCGCCCAATGATTAACAAAACTTTATCTACTGATAATAACTGCACAAAAATAAATACTGGATAGCTCGCTGCCATATACAGGGTGGGTCGGGAAGAATAGACCAAACTCCTGGAGTGTATTATACACATGAAAATAATTTTAAAAAACTCAAATGTTGTTATCCGATTTTGTCCGGAAACACGTTTTTTTAAGCAAAAACAGTGTAAACCCGAGATTTTTTTTTAGTTTCTCTAAAATCAATTTCGTAAATGCTGAACCTATATGAAATGAAAGAAGATAAAATTTTCTATATCTTATGTACTTGATGTTTTTTTCCGATCAATCGTTCAGCCTCGAGAACGCCGCGAAATTATAGTCCAGTCAAATGGTAGAAAATAGGGGAAAGCTTTGGTGTAGTTTTTATATATGATTCCTGTATGTTTTTTGAGTCGCTGTACGAAATAACAGGTTTGCCAATATTTCATTTACGAAGATTCATTTCATATACCATTTTTGATTTACGAAAAATGGATAGTTTTCGAGTTAGTTTGAAATCTTCTTCTTCTTCTTCTTTAACAGCCTTTTTTTATCCACTACTGGATGTAGACCTCCCCTCTCTGTTTCCACTCTATCTTATCTTGTGCTACACGTTGCCAGTTTTTTCCAGCTCTTTCTGTGATGTCGTCAGTCCATCTGTTACAGTTTTAAATGCTCAGATCGACATTGATCAAGAGCACTGTCAAAAATCGGGTACAAACTACAGGGTTCGCCGGCTTTACTAAAAAGAACACAGATCTTAATGTGTTGGAGCAGATTTTGTTGCTCCGGTTACTCGCACTTAACGCAGTCGGGAAGGCGTGGTTCGAAAGCTCAAAGAAAAACCGGCGGCACTTACCCTAAAGATTGCTTAAAATAGATGCCTAGAGCGCCACTTGTTTCTAGATAGGGAATGGCAAACGTGTTAGAAACAAGAACACACACGTAGCCTATGGAGAAGTCCTCCGTGTACGTTGTCCTCGCCGCGCTGTCCAAGCCTCCACCGAGTCTTCAGATAGAACACCAAGAGTGGCCATAAACAAATGACTTACCTTAAGGCCCACCCTAGCTAAATAGTAACAAAAGCACACTAATACTGGCCCAAATTCTGGGGGCTTGCTTGCTCATAAGACATGCTTTAGCTTTACAACTGCAGTTACACCTGGCCTTTGCCCAAACTAAATTACTTAGGAACCCAGAAGGGGTTCAGAACTCGACAAATAAACCGACTGACTTTAACAGATTTATTATAGAATGAGTTAAATTTACAAACAAGTTTACACTGAAATAATCGCCCGGAGGCGAGTTTAAATTTAATAAAAAAAAAGAAAGGCACACCCTACTTGAACATGAAAGGGTCACCAAGCAAAGTTACCTTAGTGTCTAATGATGTTATTACAAAATACAAGACAAGATATCCAGGGTCAAACCCCGGATGTCAACAAGCAAATCAGATTCTAAAATTCGGCGAACGTACGCAACGTTTTGATCACTGGGGTTGCACAGTAAAAATTACGGACGCCACTTATCTCGGCACACAAGATATATCGCACATACAATAAATACCTGGAGCTGTAAGCATGTTGGGGTAGCGATGACGTCCTCGGCGGAAGCTTGGCAAAGCTGCTGCAGGGGGTCCAACTTGAAAGAGAGAGCGGGTCGGCGACGGAGCTGGCGAAGATGACTTTAGTTTCCGGGGTGGCCCAGCGAACGTAATCAGAATTTGCAACTGCAATTATCCTCGAACGACACGAGTACACAAGCGGGGATAATCAAACGACGTTAGAACTATATGTGCACTACTGGCAAACGATGCATCCCTCTGTACTTAGAGAGCGGACAACAAACGATACGATAAACGACGTTTTCCCCAATAAAACGATTCGCGGGCCTTTCCCTTAACTTCACGACCGCCTCGGAGTTCTTTTTGCACCTACGGCTATGAAGGCTGTCGCCGAACTACTTCCAAAATTTAATTGCGTGAAGACCACAAGATTTGTTCCCCGTTCCCCGGGAAAGCATCTCTCTTTTGCAACCGCTGATGGAAATTCTCCCTCTCATTATTGCACCACTTTTGAACTGTTGTGAAACAAAGAAGCGTTATTGTGCGTGCTATCAACAAACGAAAGGGGCCTCGAACGTTCTGGAATGAATTTTCGATGTCGCAGCGAGTCCCAGGGGATTGAATTACCAAGGTGGCCTCTCCGAAGGGCAGCGTTGAGTTATTGAAAAACACGATTAAAATTTAAAACCTAGTTCCATTGTTGCGTGGGACAAAGGGGATTATTCAGAATTTATTTCCTTCTTATATATCATACAGGGTAATGCGTATAGGTTCCAAGAATCCTTGGCCTATCGCTGCCAGGGTTGTGGTACAAAGCCATTTATTATCCAAGACGATACGTGTTTCTTTTACCACCAATTCTTTGGCGTTGACGCCAGTATGTCGGGATAAATAAAGCAATTAGCGTACTACACCGAAGTGCTGACGGAGAGCATTCCGTGGGCCGCGAGCATTGTAAGTTGGTTCAAACGAATTTAAATATAATTAGGAGCACAGGGGCGTACTGATAAATTTGTCGAGGCGGAATAACATAACACTTCGTCTCTGTGGTCGTCCTATACTGCGTTTGTGTAGTCTTGGTCTCCACTGCAAAATATGTTTTGTCCATCGTGTCGTCTCCTGTCTTGCCACATGTCTTGCCCAGCTCCATTTTAACCTCACTATTCTTTGTATGACGTCTTCACACTTCGTTCGCCTTCTAATTTCATCATTTCTGATGTGGTCTCTGAGACTTATTCCTAGCATGATACGCTCAATAGCTCTTTGGGTGGTTCTAAGTTTGTTTGCTGAGCTGACAGTTAGTGACATGATCCCCATACCATAAGTCATCACCGGAAGAATACACATATTAAACACTTCCCTTTTTAGGTTGATTGGTATATTCGGGTCTTTCAAAACAAACCCTAGTTTTTCAGTTGCTGCCCATGTCATTCGTGTTCTTCTGTTTACTTCGGCTGTTTGATTTTCCTTGCCTAATTTGATTGTATGTCCCAGGTAAATGTATTCCTCGACGTTTTCTAGATTTTGGTGACCCAGTGTGAGTGTTCGAACTTCTCTAGTCATGAGTTTAGTTTTTCCTATATTCATGGTGAGACCTACTTTTTCAGACGCCAGTTTGAGTTCCGTTAACATACTCTGCAGCTCATCTAGATCACTACTAATCAAGACAATGTCGTCTGCTAAACGGAGATGGTGAAGGTGTAGTCCATCGATCCTTAATCCTTTTTGTTCCAGACCATTTCTTTGAAAATCTCTTCTAAGGCCAGAGTAAAGAGCTTTGGAGAGATAGTGTCTCCTTGTCGCACACTTCGCGCAACCTGTATTTTGTTTGTTGTTAGGTTATCGGTAATTTTGACTTGAAACGTAGCCGTGTCATGAATGTTTTTCAACAGATTTCTGTATCTTGAGTCTATTCTTGCTTTGCCTATTGCTGAGAATACTGCCCAATGTTCCACTGAGTCAAACGCCTTGCTGTAATCCACGAAGGCAAAATGGAGTGGAACGTAAGCCAAAATGGAGTGGAACGTTATATTCTGTGCATTTCTCTATTAGGGAACACACAGCTTGTATATGATCAGCCGTACCATAGCCCTTTCGGAACCCGTCCTGCTCGGTGGTTGATATCCGTCAAATTTATTTGTGAGCCTGTTGGTAATAATCTTTATAAACAATTTATAAGGGTGAGGCAAAAGACTGATGGGTCTATAGTTCTCCAAATTGTGTTTGTCTCCTTTTTTGTAACAGTACAGATTACTATAATACTTCTGAACGATGTCGACAAGTTCGTTGTTATCTTGTTTTATTTTACCTTCGCTATTTTGTAGTTGATGTATTGTCGTTTTCCCATTTGCTCTGTCTTTTTTTAATACTCTCATGTCCTTATTGTTTTCGATCACTGTTCGAATTGTTTCTGTGTTATACTTCCTTATGTCTTTCCTAATTCCCTTACGAATTGTTTTGTCCTCCTCTGAATATTCTATAGAGTCTTTATTCATTCTTCTTCTTTGTTCTAACATTTCTTGTGTTTCTTTGCTCAATTTCGAGTGTTTGTTTTTCTTCTTTGAGCATATCTTTTTGGTTACTGTCTTTACGGCGTTTCTAATTTTTCCTTCCAGCTCATTTATATCCATTTCTATGCCACGGCTTGCGGGGGTTAATTTCTTTCTCAGTTCTTCTTGATATTTATCAACGTTTTCTTTTAGTTATTTGGAAGTAGGAAAGAGCTTTGATTTTATAAGTTTATTTCTTTCTATTTTGATGTTTATTTCTATTCTTGCTCTGACAAGTCTGTGATCGCTGCCCGTGTCGAATTGGTTTAATACTGAGGTGTCTTTCACAATATATTTTCTGTTGGTTATAACGTAGTCGATTTCGTTTTTTGTTCGTGAATCAGGGCTTCTCCACGTTCATCTTGTTTGAAGCTTTTTTTTGAAAAAAGTGTTCATACAGTACATATTTTCATTTTGAAAATAGTTCATCAGCATATTCCCCCGTTCATTAGATATGCCCAATCCAAAGTTTCCCCTGTTTGCTAAATTGTATTCATTGCGTTTTCCGACTTTGGCGTTAAAATCGCCCATAATAGTTGTGTAATATGCTTTTTCGGATCTACGGGCTAGTGAGATGTCTTCATAGAGTTGTTCTATCTCGTCGTTGGTTGATAAACTTGTAGGGGAATATACTTGTATTACCTGGAGGCTGTATCTATTGGATAGTTTCAGGATGATATACCGGGTGACAACGAGACTAGGGCCACGCTTATATCTTCCTTATTTATGAATTGATTTGGATCAAATTTTATAGCAAGATACTAAACATAATTTCTGATTGGCCGATAGACATAGTCAAAATGGCTGACTTCCGGTTTTACCGGAAATGATACCAACTTTGATTTTTTAAATGGAACACCCTGTATATTTTATGTTTTTCTGAATCTACGAGTCAAACTACATACAATAGTCTTTCCAAATTTCAGGTTTTTTAAACAAAAAAATTATTGTTTCAATTTTTATTTTTTACCATAAAAAGCCTTGACTTGGAAAAATCTATTTTAATTGACTCTAGCAACTCTTAATAATAGCTATTTTATCAATAAGGTCAATAACAAACCTTTAATAAAAGAATATAATTTGCTAAACTCGTTTTTTAAGAAAAAGTCACTTTTTTTAAATGACACCTACCAAGGGCCATCTTGCCATTAGATAGAAAATATAATTACCAATCTAACGATATGCATGATGAACTACTTTATCTTTATCTGAAACTGAAAATTAATTAATTAATTATGTTTTAAAATCTATTTATAAAATTAAAGTTAGTGTCACTTCCGGCAAAACCGGAAGCGACACTAACTTTGGCTATTTAAATAGATGGCTCTATATGTTTTATGTTTTTTGGAATCTACGACTCAAATTACATACAACAGCGTTGCCAAATTTGCTTAGGTATTATTACTTATTACATAAAAATATTTAAAAAAATTACTAATTAATTAATTTTCAGTTTCAGATAAAGTTAAAGTAGTGCATGATGCATATCGTTAGATTGGTAATTACATTTTCTATCTAATGGCAAGATGGCCCTTAGTAGGTGCCATTTAAAAAAAGTGACTTTTTCTTAAAAAACGAGTTTAGAGAATTATATTCTTTTATCAAAGGTTTGTTATTAACCTTATTGATAAAATAGCTATTATTAAGAGATGCTAGAGTCAATTAATAGATATTTATGTATTTAGTGTGTAAAGAGAGCCATTTTGGTATGAGGATGCGAGTTTCGTGCCGAGCGGTAGCGAGGCGCGAAAAAGCAACCGAATACCAAAATGGCTCTTTACACTCGAAATACATACAAAATTTTTTCTACGGTCCTAAATAAAAAACAAAATTGTTAAATAATTAAAATTTCGATACACACCATTTGATGAAGTCGTTGTACCGCCGTTCATAAAGGGCGCGCGATTTGGCCGGAAACAACACTAGTTGGTTGCTGTCTGGGTCGCTTCAAATACTTCAGGCGGGGTGCAATTACCTTCAGATTCCATCTTCAACTTCACAAAAACTCACAAACTCAATAAATCTGTTGCGTGATGATGGACGCACCGTGATGCAATTGTCAATAATTTTAGCCAGTTCCAGAAAAATGACGAATTAAATTAATAATCAGGTTAGCCATGGCGATGCGTAAAGTAAAATGAAGTGACGCGATTATTTCATTAAGACATTGTTTACGTGGTTGCGATGCTAAAATGGTTACTAGGGAAAAAATGTGTGAATCGCATTGAGAGTGAGCTCTTAATAGTAAGTTGTAAAGGTGACCGTAGAAAATAGCTATTTATGCAACAAGTGCTAAAAGTCGACGTTTATGTGCGAGACATGAAAATTATGAAACGAAGCCGAAGGCTGAGTTTCATAACATGTCTCGCGCATAAACGACTTTTAGCACGCGTTGCATACAATATTTTATCTACGACCTTAATTTTACCGTTATTAATCCATAAATATCGATTTAAGAAAGGTTCGCATCTGCGACACTTTTAATTTATGTCATAATGAACAGTAGGCCACGCCGCGCGGGCGATTGTTTGGCCACGCCCGTGCTGTCAAGGTGAGTTACGAAATGTAATTATTGATACTCCACATATGACTGTATTCATTACATACCGCTTTAATTATTTCAAAAACGCTTTACCTGTAACGCAAGAAGCAACTAGAATAGCTTTACAACTTCAGTTGCAGTTCGAAATTGTAGTTTTATAACCTCACTTCACTTTTAGCCCGTGTGCTAAAAGTAAACAGCTGATTTCTTTAAACACGGTAAACTATAAAATGTCACTTTTAGTGAAACAAGCTAGCGCTAAAAGGCCCACTTTTAGTAGTGGTCGTAGATAAAATAGATTTTTCGAAGTCAAAGCCTTCTATGGTAAAAAATAGAAATTGAAAAAATTATTTTTCTGTTTAAAGAAACTGAAATTTGGAAAGACTATTATATGTAGTTTGACTCGTAGATTCAGTAAAACATAAAGTATACAGGGTGTTCCATTTCAAAAATCAAAGTTGGTATCATTTCCGGTAAAACCGGAAGTCGGCCATTTTGACTATGTCTATCGGCCAATCAGAAATTATGTTTAGTATCTTGGTATAAAATTTTATCCAAATCGATTTATAATTAAAAAAGATATAAGCATGGCCCTAGTATCATTGTCACCCGGTATATGACTCTACGTGATATAGATGTCATCTTTGTTACTACATGTTTTATATTTTTTATATTTTTATTTATTAGGATGGCAACACCTCCTCCATGATGATTTATGTCGTTATTATTCTGGTGTAATATATATCCCGATTTTGATGTTGTACATTTCTCTGTCGGTAGCCTGGTTTCGCAGATGCCAAGGATATTCCATTTTATTTGCTTCAGTTCTTTTTCTAGTTCTATCTGACGATCTATTGATTGCATAGTTTCTGATGTTATATGTAGCTATGTATAGTTTAGTTATTGTTCTATTGCGTTTGGTTTTAGGTGTTATGTGCGAATTTGCCTCCCCCAGAATCCTTGAGGCCTCTTGCGAGGTGTGGGACTTGACATTAAATGTATTACCCACCTGGGGGTCCATTTCCGTTGGTTTTACTAATCGCCATGTTTAGGGGGGGGTGGGGGTTAGCAATAATCTTCCACGTTGGTTAGACGGGTTGTAAGATGGTTTGGAAAAGGATAGGAATTTGAGTGGGTATATGTGACGGGACAATGGTAAGGATAGGACATGGTTTATCCCGGTAAAGGTAGTGGCTGAAACCAAGAGCTCACGTGGGCAGGGGTTGCTAGATCCCTGAAGTAGGTCTATGCTCATCTGGTGAGAAAGAGAATGAGCAGTACCTACCCGCTACCGTAAGTACCTACCCGCTACCGTATACTTTGAAATAAACTTGGAAAATTCCTTTTTTTTTTAATTTTAACACTTAGCTGATAGTTCTGATAGTCTAGCATGACACTCAATAAGTGAAATTTTGTATCTCATCACAAAGAGGGGAGTAAAAGTTCATTTATCGGAAACATTGGAACTGAGTTTAATAAATTATTACTACGTGATGCTACAGTAACTCAAACAGAAATTGACATTATTAGGACAAAACGGTTTTTCTGATATTCGCAGCCACGCTTGTCGATACACTCTGATCCACGAATTACGCAAAAAGTGAGCGTACGCTCCAAACGCCAGTCAATCGGCATTTAAACAGCAGAAAATAATTCAATAATTTCCCATTGTCTTGTCTGCAGTGGCAGCACACAACTAGCAAATACGCGCCCTGAACAATGGTCACAACTAGCAAATACGCGCCTGAACAATGGTTGCCATTACCGGAATGGGGCAATTCTGCCGTGCAAACGGGCTTGCACGCGCATATGTATTTACAAATCATTTGCAAAGCTGCATTGTGACAGTGAAATATCCTGTGCCCGAGGGTCGACAGACCTTGATAAAATATGGAGCTGATCTGCAGCCCCCAAGTGCGTCGGTCGCTATCAAGCATGCCGTGAGCAAGCCGCCGAACGCGCACGATAAAAATATAAATGAATCCCTAATCAGATAAGGAAGATTCGGAGAACGAACCATGACCTCATTCGCCGATTTCGGCCTCATCATTCTGGTTTTTCTGAGCGGCTGCGGAACGTGCATAATAATAATTTTTGGGCGATTCGGCGAAAATCCCCAAGTAGGCTGCGTTCGCATGGGTTTGAATTCTGCTCGGATTCAGACCGAAACCCAGTTATGCAATCCAAAACCCGCCAAAAAAAGATTCAATATGGCCGTTGCTATGCTACAATGGAGTTATTAATTATAGAAAACATCTAATTATTGTTATTTTGCTTATTGCAGTGTAACAGATGGTTTAATTCTGTCAAGGAGACGAAGTGTAATATAAAAAGCAACAACAGTTCCTTGTTACCATTTATTGTCGATCCAATAGGATATTTCCTTCACTTCCTGCAATTCTATATTGTGCAAATAAATTGTTAGTGCAAAAGTGAAAAAAATTACGTCGCCCAACTATACAGGGTGTTATGGAAATGAGTGCAAATATTTTAACCACTGATAGAGCTCACCAAAATTAACACCTTTTCTATTTATCGTTTTTCACTTAATTGTGTATTTATCACCCCTAACTTTGACGAGCCGGTTGGTAAGCAAACCATAGTTAAAGGTGAATGACACAAGTATATTAAAATTGCAAAAGTTCTTGCACAAAAAACATGCTTAGAATAACCTTACCTGCCTCAATTGATAAAGTACGTTGGTTGACCAAATGTGAACTAAGGTTTTACTAGTACCTATGCAGGTTTTTGTTGGTTTGCGTATCAAAGAAATGTTTTTTTTCTGTTGTGTGCCATTAAATTAAAATATTATTCTATAATTGGGTAGCATTTATACAGGAAAACTGTTTTGAATTTTAACTCAGTTTTGAGGGCGTTTTCAAAAAAAATTATAAATAGAGAAGTTGTTCAGTTTGGCGGGTTCTATTACGGGTTAAAATATTTGCACTCATTTCCATAACACCCTGTATAGATGAATTTGCAGTCTGCCTTCGATAGTTTAATATTTTCCACACAGGTAAACCATAATTTCTGAAAGACACCAGTAATCCAGATTGGGTACCAATAGGAAACAGAAGCATTTACATTACATAGAAAAGATGGTATTGACATGAGACGTTTATGCTGGTATCACATTGACCCTAACTACTAATAAGTATTGATGGTGGTGATTGCTATTACGTCGCGATTGAGTTTTTAATGAAACGCTGGTGAAAATTGCTACAAGTATTGTATAATTTTAAAGTGTTGTTAAACGTTACTACAGTGGAAACATCAAACATTAAATCTGCTGTGAAAGAAAGTAAAGTTTATAAATAAATGATACCTTTGACTGCTCATACAAGCCTAATCTGCGCTTTCCTTTGCAATTTTTACATCCAACATCTTTTATTTTTTATGTTTTTACAAGCGTAACACAGTTTCTACTGTATCAATTGCCACCTCCATATCTTCTATCCCTCTCTGAGCGGAGTTACCAACTATTAGGATTATTTCTAGTTTTGCACGTCAGCCTACTATAAAACCCGGAAATTTATCACCAGAAGTACTATTATCACTTATTAAGGGTGTCATCCCTGTTACTGTTGAATGCCGGATTTGACGTTGATTTCACAAAGAATTTTGAAATAGCAGGGTGTTGTTATGTTTTTACCATCATTTGCATTCCTCTCCACCAAATGGAATTTAACTATCTTTTAAGTCCACACTCTTTTGCCACCGCACAAACGAACACGTGGCTATTTCACCGTCATTGAGCCATCCTTCAAACTCTATGTGGATACCTTCTCCTAGGAGGGTTTTAGACGCAATCACCTATTCTCATCACACTGCTAATAAGGTTTACTTCGTATGCTAACTGCATGTAACAAAAGCACGTAGATAAGAAGTGTGTTAGATTATCGGGAAGTGAACCGTTCATTTCCATCGTTCGAGTTTAGTCAATATTTGGGTTAAGTTAGAATATAGCCAATTTCAGAACCCTTTTAGAGTCGTTAAACGTTTCAACCCGCGCCTGCTATTATATGATCATCATGAAGTTATACTGTATACACAGTGACGTCACTAAGAGTATTATTATGTTGCTTTTTCTTATGTGTACAATATGAAATACGAGACTTTGGGCATTCAATAGATCTGTCTCAATATTTCCGTGGTTGTTTGGTTGTGTTTTTTCTTTCGCTAAAGGTGATTTATAGAATAGTTTAACAGATATTCTATACGACAGAGGACAGCCGCTAAGCGCATATGAATAAGTCCATTGGATTCCGTTTCGTAGTTTAGGGATTCACGGGTCATTTAAGTACAAAAACTACGTGCCGCTTTTAGACATTCACTCTGAGCTATTACAAACCCACAATTATTTCGATAGTGAACCACCTATTCTCGCCTGCAGTCAGCTGAAGCAAAATCTTTTCGGGGTTGACTCATTTTATGGGTTCTCGAATCGTAAAAACATTGTCAGCATCCTACAATAACTAGGCGCTACACCGAGGATCAGTGGCTTGTATGGTATAAACATTGTTAGCGTTACGTTTACGGTTTACCTCTGTAGCCGATTATTGGGCGTCGCCTTAAAAGGTCGTGTGTGTGTTTACGTATGCTATTTATCTTTTGAAAGAAATTCGGCGATCCCATAACATGAAGCATTGTGATTGTTTGTTAATCGCCACTTGAGGTAGATCATTGGCGCTCATGGGGCGTGGAACTTTAATCATGTAATTATCATTCCGCCAAGTAAAACATGCATTTGGACGCGTGGCGTTTCATCTGTTTGGCTTGAAGTTCATAAAATAGAAATTTCGCATCTTATAGTCTCTACATGTTGTGTTCCTATTCCTTTCCTAGCTTGTTTTTCCTTATGTTGTTTGCCATGACCTATTTCTTTGCCTGCTTATACGTAATCGTCCACGATTAGTTGTAAAATACCACTTTTATCCCCACCTATATTTTTGCTCTCTTTCTTTTGGCAGTTGGTTTTTTCTTAAAAGGTGTTTTTAGATCGTTAAATGTTATGCCGCTATTATTGCTCATTTATATCATCGTCTATTCCCGGTGCTGCTGATATACTAGTATGTTTTCAGGTATTTAAATTGCTAGATGTTATCATTGCCTAGTTTTTTTTCTAATTTTCGTGTGTGCTGTTAGCTATAAATATTCATGTTGTGGTGTAGGTCTCTCCGTAAACCTGCTATAATCGCCATGTCTAGGTGCAGGCCATTTGTACCGTTTCCATTTTCTACCTTTCTTATGGTTTTTGTTTTTTTTTTCTACTCGCTTTAATTACCTCCATTATTATTGCTATAAATATCGGATTTGGCACGCAACCTTGACCTAGATTTCTTATATTTCAAATGTTTTTAAATGATGTACCGTGTGCTACACAAATTTGTTGCTTTTTAATAATAATTTGATCTCTGTTGTCTCCTTTTCTCCTTTTGTAAAACCACATGGCTGTTTTCTAAAGTTTTTTCTTTTGTCCATATTCTGGCCCGTACATTTCCTCTTGTATTTAGTAGTGTTGCCCTCTGTAATTGTTATATTCTCATAGTTCGCATTTTTTATGCAGCGTGTTACGAATCAAAATCTATTTAGCCCTGACGTTTCGAATTCACCAAGTCGAGCACTTTGCTTCGCACAAAGTCGTCTGTTTTGAGCGACAAGATGCGCTCAGGGCAAGCTTTTGGGTGTTGTTTATTTCGTCTGTTATCCACGAAGACCGCCTGTGCGGTTCGTCGCTTTCCATGATCTAATTTGGAGTTTTTTCGCTTACCTCGTACTCGCAACTTAAGGATGGAGTAATTATTCCTTCGTCAAGATGACGGATTAGACGGTGGCGTAGTTTGCTGGACCCCAAATTTGAGGTGAGTCCCATGGATGCCCTTTGATTGCTTGTTTTGTTATAGCTGCATCGATTTGATGTGCTTCAGAAAGTTGTAGTGCTGACCAATTTAACTGTTCGATGCCTTTTTTTATTTATGGAGTTTTACTCTCAATCCCTGGAAAATCCCCTTTGTTATGCGGCCTTTATTGCTGCCAATGCCCGATGAGCCTTCGATAGCCGTCAAACAGACAGATATTCTAGTAATTCATTAATTTTGTAAAGTGCTTCCAATTCCTGGCCAAATGTCTTCAAATACCCAGTGGAGTTTAATTTTTGCTTTTGTCACGTTTTTATTACCAACCCAAGTGCCAAGTCCTCGATTGAAAGTTTCCTCGAAAGTCACTTTACTGATGTAGATTTGTAACTTTGATTTGTCTTCGTACGTTGGGTTTTGATTTGTGCCGTTGCACCAACGTCTCCGAATAGCATCGGAGCCTTATTTGCTAGTAATTTGCAATTACAATTATACACCTATGGTTTCGTCTGAGTAGTACTACTATTTTATGTATTATGTTTATTGGATGCACGTTGCGTACTGAACGTTTAGACCAGCTAAAGTCGTTTGGATTGATGTATAATTATAATGTTGCTGGCTGTTATATTTATTACTATACAGTACTTGCACTATTTGTGACTGTAGCCCCCTGGATCAGGCTCTTACGTTATTTTGGTTCAGTTTATCTTGCTATAGACTGCTTTTTTCCAGTTTATGGGTTCACGCTTCTATCTGGGCACATTTGTCGTTTTAAGAGACTCATTGGCGTCCTTAGCAATTTTGATTGGTTTAGCATTTTGTATCACATCTCAGCCGTCTTCACTGCAACTATTCGTCCTTCGAATGTGCCCACGCAGTTTCGTAACAATTAGGAAATTAATTTACTTAAATTTGCTGTCAAGCGCATCCCAATATTTGGTGCTCTTTTTGTTCCTACTAACCATTTTGTTCATCTGTTTTTATATTTCTTCATTTATAAATATATCATCTTTCCCAGCTATTTTTTTTAGAATTAATATTTGTATTATGTTTTGTAGTTATTTTTTAATATATGATCGACTTTTTCATCGTTGATTGTAGCAGTAGTGTTTTCTTCGCTCTCTTTTTTGTCGCTGTGCTCCAGTGCCTCTTCAAAATATAGTCTATATTTATGTATTGTGTTTTATTCACATGTAATCAATTGAATTTGCCTGTCTATGCTGGTTTTTAATGTACTGGTCCGATTTAATTTAAGCTACTTGCTACCCTTCTCTTCTTTGTTTTTCAGACATATTTATATACACTAAACATGAAATGTTCTGGTATAAAGAAGTCGTTGTTAGAATATTTATAACTAATGTCTTGTACGGGTTCCTTTTGTTCGTCTTTATCTATTTTTCAATTATTTTTTTTTCTCTCAGGAAAATAGTTTAAGAACTGTTTATAGGAAAATTTTCTATACTATTACATGTATGATTTAAAAATTTGTATGTTTTTGTTCTTCTTCCATGCTTTGTGTAAAACCCAAGTAGGTCAAATAAAAGAAAATAATTGCAGGCGTAAAAGTAGTGCCACTTGTTTAATTTTTTTTTATTTAGTGATTTCATCTCTCTTTATTCATATTTAACGCGGTGACATTTTCAACTGTTATCTACTCCATATGTTCCCATAGAACAGTTTTTATTGCTTAAGAGTAATTCGATGTGTATTCTCGGTATAACACTCCACGCCATTCTACGAACTCTACGCACACGTGTCCTTTCGCAGATTTTCCGTAGAATTCAAATTTCCAGCCGTATAGAGACCAACTTTATTGCTAAACTGTGAATAAAACAGACCGCAATAAAGTTCTATCGAGCACACTTCTAATTCTAAAATTATTCTCAGTCAGTTTAGCATGTGACAATTGGCAACGGTACAATTAAGCACCTTCAGTTGGCATCTTTAGTGCCTACAAGGAGATAAAGAAATTTAAATTTTTGCAGTATATAAAATTATGCGAATTTTCCTCATTTTATCTTTATGTTTCGAAGTCATTAAACTTTTATGTCCCTATATGGCTATAAAAGGGCCGACGATAAGTGCGGATTTTATTTAGGCGTCGCAGTGAAGCCCTTTTAAAAGCCGTACAACTTCTTCGAGCCCCAGCACTGAAGCTGGTGATAGGAGTTTGTTTGCGGAAGAAACTACACTCCCTTTGCACCTTAGGCGAAGAAACAATTAACATGTAACAGCTAGTGGCCCACGATATTACACATTTTATGGGCTAATAGCAACATTCCGTCTGAAAATTTGAGAAATAGATTAACAAGATGTAGGCGTGAGAATATTAAAATATAATTTTATTAAATGGAAATGGGTACACTCTCTGTTTTGTTATTTATTATCTCATTCCAAATAATATTATAGTTCTAAGGTTATTCATGTAAACCACTATTTTCATTCATACCATTGTTAATTAGGCTGAACTAATGTAATCTCGGTCGCCACTGTGTCCATACATACATAACACAGTGGCGACCTAGAGAAACCAAGAGAAGTATAGAAACACCTCGAAAAGGTGGACAGGCGATATAAAAATCGTAGCAGAAAAGGAATGGATGAGAACGGCTCGAGACAGAAACGCATGGAAGGATTTCGAAGAGGCCTATATCCAACACCGGATGAACCCAGGCTGACGAAGAAGAATGTAATGTAGCACAACGGCAATTCGAATACGGCATTGTGCTGTGCTCGTTTGCTCTTTTGGAAAATTTCTACGCGTCGCAATACAGTTCGAGCACGTTGCAGTTGTCAGGCCAGAGTATTATAATGCAAACCGATACCGGTAATGTTTGTAACTTCAGCGATAAGCGGTCACTACAGCGGTGTGAAAATTACGCGAGCTGGAAGGAATGCCCCGCATAGACAAACAGTACGTATGCGAATTGAGAATATTGATTTTGATGCACGAAATCCGACCGAGAACTTTTATGCAATTTAATGTTCGGGCTTTAAACTAATATTTCTCCTCGTTCATTCTTGTAAAGTTTTTCACCTTAGTCGTCATTCTTGTCTGTTATAGGAGGGTGCATATGAAAAATTTTTATACTCGCCTTTTATCTGTAGCATTATAACACATACGAACGTCAAATTATTGAAGGAAGGGTTACCTGTAGGGCCCCCTCAAGTCCGACAGTTATGGATCCAAAATTATCAGAGCATTTTCTAAATGCCCATAATACACTTGCAGTCTTAATCTGCCACCTTGGGGGCGCAACAGTGAAGAATGCCTTATTAATAATTCTATGCATACAACTAAAACTTCATTACATCTGTAACAGAATATAACATTACTGCCAAAAGATAATAATCCCAGCTGTATCGCACTTTAAAGCTAACACCTCCTTATTTTCGAAATGAATCAAGTAGGTACGGTTCACTCTTAGAATAAAGAATAAACTAGGTTAGTTCGCGCATGTATGGGCTACAAGAAGTGCTGCTCCTATTAGTTGCAGGCTGAAACTTACCCCAATCTTGTTACAGGTCGATAGTAATGAGTATTGTCTTTATTGTTGCATTTATGGAAGCTGCAATGCAACACAAAACATTCAATTACAGTATGTTAAATACAGTTTATTACGTGTTTGTAAATAATATCATCAACGATAATAGCTATTCCACTTGGATGAAATTCTTATTTCTGACTGAGTAATATATTACATTGTTATTGTTTATACTGTTTCCAAATAATTTCACTAACGCCAAATAGTTCAACTTTATTTTGAGTTACTCTCTGTAGCTTTATCGCTTCATATCGGACATTCTACGTTTCTATTCTTTAAAGCTTCTCTTTTTGTGGCAGCCTGCGGTTTTTCGCACCCCTTTCCCATTTAAAAGATGCCAAGAACTCAGAACCGTATCGCCAAACCCGTGCTATAGTAGTTACTTTTGGGAATTTTAATGGTGTGGAGTTCTCTTTGATGATGCGAAACGGCACGCGCAAGCAAACAGCAACAATTAGCCACCAGAAATAATCATCTAAAACAAGCGAAGACACAACAAGGACCCTCAGCAACAATTTCTAACCGAAAAAGCGAAACCAGCGCTACAACAAGGACTCAGCAAGAAACTAAAAACTTAGCAACGGTTTAAACACTCGACTGCCAACATAGCAGAAACTAGCTTCTCATACTTTAACGACTCCTAACTAAGTTATAAAATCTACTAAATGCGAATGCCTAATTAGAATAAGAAGCGAGAAGAAAGCGCACATATAACTTTAGCTTACATCCCCACGACACCGGAAATATCCTCGATCAAATGCGATCGGCCGTTAAGACCCAAATACCTTCGACGAAATAAGATGATTAAATAGTTTACAGTAGTATATAGAATAATTTGTTAAAGCTTTCCATGATTTGTGTATGATTACAACGCCCTTAACATGTACAAATCTAGAACACTTTTTGGTGTTAAAAAGAGGCGACGTGTTCATTGGTGTTCCCAAACAAATAAAGAAATAACTATCTAAAATTCTGTGGGTTGTATAATGTATATGTCTCAGTATCTAGAGCAGTTGTTGGACTTTTGGTATTTTCCACATGTTTGATTCGCTTGTTGTCGTTTGCTTTAAATGGATACGCTATATATGAAAATGTATCCAAAACTGCCGTCGTAATCTACAAAGCGCAGCAAATGTTTCAAGACCCGGCTTCGCGAGCCTTTCATCCGGCCACCGTTTGGTATGCAGGCCGATCTGGGCGTTTTTGTGTCGAGCTAAGAAATGTGCGAGCCCGAATGCGAAGTCGTACGTAAGTTCTTTAGGGGTTGACGGATATCGCGCGGGATATATGGTATCGATTCCGGTCGGATGCTCGTCGGTCTCGGTGGCGGTGGCGGCGCAAGCGTGTCGTCGCGACGCTAAAGGCCCACGACGGCGACGATCAGCTGCCAGTTCTCCAGCAAACGTGCTTGGTCGACTATCTCTCGCTCTCAGCCGCTCGCACCGGCCCGCAGCACATGCTTGACTGTTTCTTTTTCGGGAAAATGGACCTTCGGGGACCCTTGCGCCCTTCTGTCGAGGACTCGCGCCCCTGAATGGGTGTTCAATAAACACTTGTTAATATATCTGGCCCTTGCATAGCCGCTAGCTAGACTGTTGTACTCCTATGCCTGTCCCTAATGACCATTCATGCAACTAAGTTACTAGTGTGGAAGACTAATCGACTCTGCTACAAGTGCTAAATTCAATTAGACTCGTGTATCTTTGTGTGGCTTGCTCGTTTCAGACCCCAAGTTCTGTAGTAGTCTGCATTTCGCCGATTGCGAGTAAGTAGCAACTTCTTGAGTTGTATATATTTTAACCTATCGAACCAAAGTCAACTTTTGGTGGAGGTGCTTAGGGCTCTATATTCAATCCGCCTCGCACTTATCAAATTAATTTCTACGGTAGAAATAACCTGTACGTTACAAAGTTTCAAACTAGTAAAGTCTATGTTTACTACGACACAAAACAAAGTGCGGTGTAAATTTCATCGAAGGCATTTCGCTTTCAGAGTTGAAACATTCATAAGGTAGTACTCTAAATTTCGCTCATATTTCATGAATTCTATTTCACATGCTAACTTACACTGTCGTTCAAATAAATGTTTGTGTATCATTATCGCGCTGGATCGGTTCGTGAAAATCTCCAAATTCCGGCTGTAATCCCGGCTGCCAGATAAATAGTTCGTTTTCATATCTATTTCCAGCAGTGATTCATTGCTGTCAGTCACGGCCTGAATCAGACGGCTTGTTTATTTTGATGAAATAAACACGAAACACAAAAACAACAGGCGCGTAGCTTTTATTGCGTGCTTTCAAAAAATTAAACTGTTAAAATCAGACCCTCGCAAATTATTTGCATCACAATACACTACAATAAGGCATGGCATTCGTAAATTGAGTCGGCATGATATTTAAGAAATTGAAGTAAAAGTTACATTTTTGGCTTTATTTAAAGAGCTACGTCTGGATCAGTATATACATACAAACTAAAACCCTAACCATGCTCGAAGCGAAATCCAAATGGGATTTGTAAAAATAAAAACAAAACATTGCAAACTGAACTTTCTTTACAACAACGAGTCAGTAACAATATTTACAGAACTTTCCCTCACTAATACTGACTAAAGTAAATGTTAGACTCAGCAGGAAGACGTAGCTTGCAGCTCCTAATAACAGAAACAACGATTTTTTAGATTTTGAGATCTACTTTGCTGTATCAGTTACAATCATCATTGGTTTGATTCGTAAACAACGCTTATACAAAGCTCCCTTTATCAGCATTGACTACAGCTGGAATAGTGCTTATACGAACAATGCAATTTATAAATTTATAATCTGCCTTTATTGTTGAGATAAGTATATCTTAAGTATGGAGTTGTTGTGAAGTTGGTGAATAGACAGTTATACTCACTACTGTTTTTGCTTTCGTACTGCAATGATTATTAACGATACTTCAAGAATTGTCGTACAGTAACATTAACTATAGTTAGCCTACGAAGCTAAATGCAACTTTAAAAAAATATAATTCAACAAATCCCATTTCTGGCTTGAACATGCTTCAGTAGCAGTGAGAGTCATTAAGAACGTTTGTTCTATCATCGTTACGTATATAGTTACAATAAGTCGGATAATGTCGCTTATAAATGAATTTTGATTGAATTTGTTTGGGTTTACTGACGTAAAGTTTCGGATATTCATTGTTTTACCCATTAACGTCAGTAAACGATACATTCCTTCAATAGTTTTGGTTATTGCGGGTATTTTCGTGAAGCAACTTTCACATGAGGCCTTGCGTTATCTTGTTGGTAGTATCCTTGTCGAATTTCATCGTCATGGAGTTGCTTCAGATATTCTTCAAGAATGTCATTTTGATATCTTTCGGCATTATTGTATCTTCAAAGAATGTTGGTCCGATAATTCTCCGGCGAGAGCATGCTACCCAAACGTCTTTTTTAAGAGCAATGCAAAGAAGCTTCACGAAAGAAATGTGGATTATCAGTGTCCCATAAGCGCATTACTTGTGAATTAATGTAGCCATTTAAGTAAAACCACGACTCTTCAGAAAAAGAAGATTACTTCACACTTCTGTTACATTTTTAATGTGTATTGAAGTGAGATAGGTGATTTTCCAGTTGAATACTTCTAAACTGGGTTTCTTTTGTTTTTTTTTCTATTTTCTTTATTAACTCCTATTTTAAATAGAACACCCGGTATACTATTACATTTTTTAATTCAGGTAAATATTCTAGAGAAAATGTGTCTCTTCACCTAACGCTCTATTTTGTACCGTTTTTGTAGAATTTATACTTTTTGAAAATGTTTGACAAATTCTTGCAAATTTCAAATCAAATTTTATAAGATCACTGTAAAATGAAGTTCTGTGCGTGTATCACATCAGATTTTTTAGAATTGTACGACAAGTACCATAACTCAAATTCACTTCTTGAGCAAGTCTTCGCATTGATGTGGAGGGTCCATTTGACATTTGACTTTGGACATCTGCAATTTGTTCTGCAGTTCTCACACGTGGTCTACCAGTTCTTGCTCTGTCTGCTACACTACCAGCTTCCCTGAAAGCAGCTACAGTACTTCGTACGTGATAAAAAAAGTCCGTTGCTGTTATTTCAACGTTAGGAAGTCTTTCTCTAAATTCATTTAAACAAGCCCTTTTAGAGTATTGCTAATTACCATTGTCTAACCATTGCCCATTTCCAAAATATGCTTCCATTATGAATATTTTATGTTTTGCTAGCATTTTTTAAAATAAATTATTTAGAAATTATTGACAAAAAAATTATTACATAAATAATAACAAATGCCAAATGACATCTTCTAATTTGCTGGCGTTATAATACACATGACTTCAAAATTTCAAAGGTATCTTTGATGGAGTTACTTTTTGCTCATACTATAGATAACATTCTTCTTTAACGTCGCTTGCATATTATTTGCCTTTTTTTTGTGGCCAAAACCCCAAAACCACTATGTGAATTCTTCATTGGACATTTATTCAACTTTGTAGGAACACCACAATTCATACTGATGCTTTTCGGCTTGGTGTATTAAAATGTCAATTTAATGTAATTATCGTACAATTCAACTTTGTTTTTGAAATTCTCCTCTAGGTATAATTTGTTGAATATGATCTAGAATAATGTAATGATAATTTGGGGATGCGATTTATTAATGCTATCAACATGTTCTCAATTTTAATGATGGCAATGTTTTTTTTGTAATTTTTGGGGGTTGCCATGTTTTGCCCGTAAGTTATCAATATGTCTTTTACGCTTGAAGTTACTGCAAGTTTCTTAAAAGTTATATGGGATAAATATATTACATTCGTGCTGTGTAGTTTACTTTAGACATAGTTTTGTTAGAAAGTTCGGTGGGCTATGATAATAGACATTTGACAATACAGCTCCCAATTTAGAGCTTCTTGGGAATTAATTATATGTAGTTTAAAGAAGTAGTATTCAATTGTCTGGCTAACGGAAGTTAAAGGCATGAGGCCTTGTGGCAATTTCAGTTTGAGACTTGCGTGCATATTTTTCTTCCCTATATCAGAGGATTCTATTTTCTTTTAAAGAAGTACTTAGCTAAAACTTTTAGTTGGTCTTATACTGCAGGAATAATTAAGTTGAGTATTTCTAATCAACCGCAAAATAGTAGGAACTATACACAAGTTGAAAAGTTTGTAGTTTTTTACCTTTGTTTTCGCAGTTTAGATATGATATAAGAGCTCCCATGACAGTTTACATAATTTGTTTAATTATTTCTAACATATGTCGTTGATTCTGAATTCTGCTTACCTTTGTTTGCATTCTGTTCTTTTTCTTCCGACTACACTGTGAACTTGTTAACTCATTAAGTGGTGGGCTACGAATTATTTTAATATAATAGCTACACTCACGATAGCTTCCTGATATTGTCTTTTATCCTTTTTCTTTTATTTGAAATTTTGAAATATCTGAATTTAATTTTGCAGTAATTGTGTGCATATCCGGATCTCTGACATTGTTAACACCAAAGTGCTCCTCATGTTCTTCTAGTTTCAACTCATATTACACAATAATATAGCTTCGTTAGTGCAAATGTTTCTCCAGATTTATTTTTATTACTTAGCTTAGCTTTGCAGTCAGTAACGACATCGGATTTTTCTCTAAATTACATAACCTAGCGATAATGGAATGTTTGTCATAATTACTTCGAAATATTTGGTTTCTGGACCTTGTAAGTTGCAACATTTGGTTTTTATTTCCATATAGAGATCAGTTAATTTGCAATAACCGTCTGTACTGGTGAAGTTGATTTTTCCTGGTGTGTCTACATTTGTTCTGGACCTACGATTGCTTGGATAATTGAGATACTTGGTGCTTGGGAATAATTACTATCGTTTTTTTAAAGTGGACAAAATTTGTTAGGTGTTATAAGTGAATTAAGACTAAATAAGTAGTTTTGTTGTTTTTACAGGCGATGTAAGTTGCGACTTGTCGCATCCTTGTCCACTCCTTTGCCACTGCATACTGGATTGCGACATTTGACTGTTTGTGAAGGAGATGTCGAAACTTATTTTGTGTATGGTGGGCTCTTCGAGTCGCACAGTAATTTATTATAAATTGTAGATAAGGTTGAGTTACTTAAAATTCGAGTAGTTGGATTTAAGAATTTAAACCTTAATATGAGCTACGCACACCCCCCTGTTCTCACTAAATGCTAACAAAAGATTTATAGGAAGTGCAAATTCATTTCTTGGCCTTATTAAGAGATAATATGCAAAAGAGTTTTTAAAAACGTGGGTTTTGTTAACTTATATTGTTGTTAGCTTAGGTAAAGCAAAACGGCTTATAAAGTTTTAGAAAATTAAATTCAATTTGTCTTTTCTTTCCAAACCTGTTTCGTAAGTTTAAAGTTATGAAAATTTTTTTTTCGAAAGCTTTGATTGTTGTTAAGTGAGCTAGAGCTAAGCAATGCATACAATCTTAAAATAACGAAATCAATTTTCGACTATTTTTGAGACCAACGTTAGAAGTTGCTGAAAATGCCTGAAAAAGTAGAGGTAATGGTTTGTAAACTATATTAATAAGTCATTTCTGTCGATAGCATTGACCGTTGTTAAGTTATGTACTAGGTTAGTGAACTTAATCTGCTTTTATATTTGAGTCCCGCGTTTAACGTTGAAGTAGCTGAAAAAGTACAGGCAACATTCTAAACAGCATTTATAACCCATTGCTTTCGATTGATTTGGCCGCTGTTAAGTAGTATAGAGCTACCTTGATTGTGATAGCTGTCAATCAAATTTTGATTCACGGTGTAATTCGCGGTTTTATTCGCGGTTTTCGCGGTTTTATTCGCGGATTTCGCGGTTTTAATTTTAATTCGCGGTTTTAATTTTAATTCGCGGATTGACCCAATTAATTTCGCGGTTTGATCTAATTAATTTCGCGGTTTGATCTAATTAATTTACATATGTGCTACTGATTAAATTACGCATTAGATTTTTTAATTTGCTTCTGGAATTACGCGTCGGACTTCGGCGGCCATCTTGGATTTCTGGCGGGAATATTTGAAATTTGAATTTTTTCCGATTTTTTTTCTAAGTTCCATTATTTGAATTTTAAACTTCCCGGGTGTCAGCAGCCACCTTGGTTTTCTGCGCGCGCACCTCCCGCTGTAGTCGTTTTTAATTTTGAATTTTCGCGGAAATATTTGAAATTCAAACTGGTGGACCTATCTCGCTCTTTGAAGCTGCTGTCTCTCTCTTGCATTCACTCGCGGAAATATTTAAATTTAAAAAAAGCTATTTGCGTCGGACCCGAGTGGGAATCGAACCCTCTACGTTTGCATACACATTGGGCTCACATCGATCGATGCCTCTAGACCACGGAGCGGTACGGGATTTAAAGGGTTTGAACGAAACGCCATTTCGCAGCTCTACAGTCACGCCGCTCGAATTTTAAACAACTTATTTTTTCGAATATATAAAATATAAGAACGGAATTGTGCCGTCTAGGGCCTTAGAAACTTGTTAATAATTTTAAAAAATTGACTTTGTAACTAGTTTTGCTGTAATTAATTTAATATGAGTGACGCTATCTCACTCAGTCCCATTGATTTTCTACAGCTTTCTCTTTTCCATCCCGTTTGCTACCTATGCGTAATTACAAAAGACGTTATCGCTCCAGGCAGACTTTCTATTTAGCCGGCGATTGTGTAGGGCTTTTAACCGTTGCATAGAATTGGAAAGTTTTATTTAACGTGCCTAAACAGGATTGTTTAGAAGACTGTAATTATAATTAGCATCGTAATGGAATGCACCAAGATTTAAATCAGCATGCATTGTTCGTCTGGATCGAGCAGTACGTACTCCAACGGTTTCTAGTCTTGCTTGGTTGACAGACGACAGAATGCACGGTTACCGGTCAGCGCAGCCAACGGCTTGGCGCTAAAATCCCTGTGACACAAAATCTAGTGGGATAAGCTTGCCTGGTTAATAAACCACTCTAGTTCGTATGATTTTTGTCGTGTGTATTGTTTGGTTTTAAAGGTTTGAACATTGTACCACTTAGCTGTTCTGACATTATACTTCCATATACATATTATAAATAAATTTTAAATGTTATTTTCGACTAAGTTTTAGCTTCTTATAAATTACAACAGTGCCCTCGCCTATATAAAATAAGACATACGCATTAAATAAATGTTTTTATTGTATAAGAATGGTTGTCCCCCATAAATTTGAATAAAAACAGACAATTTCGTTGAAAAAAATAGCTTTTCAATATCATTTGCAAATAAGACAAGGGATACTTGTAAAAATATAAGTCAAACCATTTTTTCTTGTAAAAAATTTACGAAAAGACGTAAGTGTTGGCGACAAATGAAAATAAATTTGAATAAAAACACGCAAAAATTACGAAAAGACTTGGTTTTAAAGGTTTGAACATTGTACCACTTAGCTGTTCTGACATTATACTTCCATATACATATTATAAATAAATTTTAAATGTTATTTTCGACTGAGTTTTAGCTTCTTATAAATTACAACAGTGCCCTCGCCCATATAAAATAAGACATACGCATTAAATAAATGTTTTTATTGTATAAGAATGGTTGTCCCCCATAAATTTGAATAAAAACACGCAATTTCGTTGAAAAAAAAATAGCTTTTCAATATCGTTTGCAAATAAGACAAGGGATACTTGTAAAAATATAAGTCAAACCATTTTTTCTTGTAAAAAATTTACGAAAAGACGTAAGTGTTGGCGACAAATGAAAATAATTTTGAATAAAAACACGCAAAAATTACGAAAAGACGTATGTGTTGGCGACAAATTAAAATAAATTTGAATAAAAACGCACAATTTCGTTGAAAATCTTTACAAAGCGACTTTATAGCACCGAAAAAATGATGTAAAAAAGTTTTAAGAGTTATTTCTAAGCATAATTTTGCAAACGTTTAACAAATAAACCGTAATTTTTTTAAATTATGAAATCGTAGTTCAATTTATATGAATTTTCGATACTTTGTATGTGAAAAAATAGCTTCAATTACTAATATTTGAATAAAAACATGCGATTTCCAAAGCATTTCGTTTAAAATTTTAGAAAATCGATAGCATCTCCCATGAAAATTTATAAAAATCGGCATCTTGTCATATTAAATTCTGTAAAAACGACAAAAACAATATTTTTTTCACAACTTTCATTGAAAAATAGTAAAATTTTACGAAAATACGTCTGTGCTGACGACAAATGAAAATAAATTTGAATAGAAACACGCAAAAATTACGAAAAGACGTATGTGTTGACCCCCAAAGTAACAAAAATTTGAATAAAATCACACAATCATACAGCATCTCACATAAATTTTCGCAAATATCGACATCATGTCACATAAATTATACAAAAAACTGTCATCACGTCACTTGAAATTATACAAAAAACGATATTTTATTCAACACACGATGAAAATTGAACAAAAATCATGCAATTACAAGCCATCTCACATAAATTTTCACAAAAATCGACATCATGTTACATAAACTATGCATAATTTTGCAAATGTTTTACACTTTTTATAAAATGCATCGCTCAAAATTAAAAGAAATAGCAATTTCGTTGAAAAAATCTACTACCACAATCATTTCGATAAACAAAATTCAAAAAATCTTATACTTTTGACGGAAATATATGTATGTTGACCACAAATTAACATAATTTTTAAATAAAAACGCGCAATTCGTTGAAAAAAATATTCTGACACCACCAAAACACGCAATTTCATTGAAAAATATATATATGTTGTCCACAAATTAACATAAATTTGAATAAAAACACGTAATTTTGTTGAAAAAATGTTCTGGCCCCTTCATTTCACTTAAAATTTTACAAAACTGCCATCATAACACTTGAAATTATACTAAATATATGTATGTTGATCACAAATTAACATAAACCTGAATAAAACACACAATTTCGTTGAAAAATTTGCAAATGTTTTACACTTTTTTATAAAATGTATCGCACAAAATTAAAAGAAATCACAATTTTCTAAATTATATCACGCTATTATGAAATCGTAGATTGATTTTTTGAAATTTTACACTTTGTAACTGTAAAATAACTACAAATACTAATATTTTAGCTTTAGACTTTGTAATTATTGCAGATTCGAGAAAAAAACAAAGCAGAGTAGAAATAAAAAACACAAACACTTTGTAATAAACAAATATATTGTTCTTATTTCGTATAATACTTAATAATATAAATATAAATGTACAGCAGAATGTCTTATTTCTAAAAATTCGCTAGCAATTTACAAAACTGTAGTTTGAGGTGCACGACATTTCAAATTAAAAAGACTGCAAGTAATAAAATCAGAAATTCATTGTGTAATTTTAAAGTTTAAGATGCACCCAATCTAGAATTCCCTTCGTTTTTGGTGTTGATGACATCTGCCTTAGAGGCGTTTTTCTAACGGCCCTTTTTTGGAGGCGTTTCCTTATCGGCGTTCTTCTGACTGAACCTTTTTGATGTGGACTTGGATGAGTAGCTGGTGTTTTTAATTTATATTCTAAATCGGACTCGCAGTTATCAGTTTCCATTTCGGTTTTTCCTGTAGTATCAGTCGGGGTTGGCTTCTTTTGCTGTTTAGGTTTAGCTAGCAGCACATTAGCAACGTTAAGGTCTTTGATGTACTCAGCAAACTGTAGGCGTCCGGGTGGATTAATAGTTTTTCGAGGCCGCAGAGTGTCATGAATTAAATCGACTATGTTAGACGCCGGTAAAATTTCACCCTTTATAGTAACGGTGCCCTTGTGATCCCAGCTCACATCGCTTGAGGTACTCAAAATGCGTAGGAAAACTTCAGCTTTTTTCTTAAAAGTTTTGGGAAGTGTAGATAAAATAACGGCATTTGATAGGCTGTCACTGGTTGTTTCAATAGGTATTTTGATTGGCTGCCGCGCCTGGTTTGTGAAATGAAGGAATCGTTGTAAAACCTGATTGTACTGGATCCATTTATCGTGATCAGTTAATTTGGACTTTAAAACTTTTTGCATTTCGTCATCAAGCTGTGATAATATATTTTTCTCCGCATCATTGCCAGACTTAAGACGTTGGACAAATTCCGGCGATACAATCAACATCTTCCGCTCTTTGTCCATTTTAGTCGAAAAGGAGCTCAGTCGTTTGTTCTAGTAGAGCCGTCGTGAATAAACTAGCTTAAAATCAAGACTTTCATAATAAATATATAAAAAAAAAATATGACAGGTACGGGAATCGAACCCGTATTCTCTCTCGAGATCAGAACTTGAATCTGACGCCTTAACCATTCGGCCAACCTGCCTCCCTATATAAACGAGCACTCTCTGCATAATTAAGAAAACATATAGTTTAAAAAGCATTCTGCATGCAATTTCAAACAATATTTCATATAAATTAAGCCATGTACAAATTTCTAAATCGGTTTTGATATATATTTTATCGAAAGATTGGACCCTCAGCTACCGTTTTATTATTATTTGTCGAGATGCGTCATCGTTGAATTTACAAGTGCCATCCTGTCTGCTGTGTGACGTAGGTAATGTCTCCATACCTTTTTATTTTAAAATTCTATAAAAACAGAGGTCCAAACTGCTGCCGCATCAGGTAACAGAGTACAATGGTTTAAAACGTGTTAGTGCGGCATCAGTCGGGCCTCTGTTTTTATAGAATTTTAAAATAAAAAGGGGTGGATACATTACCTACGTCACATCGCAGACAGGCTGGCTCTTGTAAAATTCATCGATGACGCATCACGACAAATAGTAATAAAACGGTAGCTGAGGGTCCAATCTTTCGATAAAATATATATCAAAACCGATTTAGAAATTTGTACATGGCTTAATTTATATGAAACATTGTTTGAAATTGCATGCAGAAGGCTTTTTAAACTATATGTTTTCTTAATTATGCAGAGAGTGCTCGTTTATATAGGGAGGCAGGTTGGCCGAATGGTTAAGGCGTCAGATTCAAGTTCTGATCTCGAGAGAGAATACGGGTTCGATTCCCGTACCTGTCATATTTTTTTTTTATATATTTATTATGAAAGTCTTGATTTTAAGCTAGTTTATTCACGACGGCTCTACTAGAACAAACGACTGAGCTCCTTTTCGACTAAAATGGACAAAGAGCGGAAGATGTTGATTGTATCGCCGGAATTTGTCCAACGTCTTAAGTCTGGCAATGATGCGGAGAAAAATATATTATCACAGCTTGATGACGAAATGCAAAAAGTTTTAAAGTCCAAATTAACTGATCACGATAAATGGATCCAGTACAATCAGGTTTTACAACGATTCCTTCATTTCACAAACCAGGCGCGGCAGCCAATCAAAATACCTATTGAAACAACCAGTGACAGCCTATCAAATGCCGTTATTTTATCTACACTTCCCAAAACTTTTAAGAAAAAAGCTGAAGTTTTCCTACGCATTTTGAGTACCTCAAGCGATGTGAGCTGGGATCACAAGGGCACCGTTACTATAAAGGGTGAAATTTTACCGGCGTCTAACATAGTCGATTTAATTCATGACACTCTGCGGCCTCGAAAAACTATTAATCCACCCGGACGCCTACAGTTTGCTGAGTACATCAAAGACCTTAACGTTGCTAATGTGCTGCTAGCTAAACCTAAACAGCAAAAGAAGCCAACCCCGACTGATACTACAGGAAAAACCGAAATGGAAACTGATAACTGCGAGTCCGATTTAGAATATAAATTAAAAACACCAGCTACTCATCCAAGTCCACATCAAAAAGGTTCAGTCAGAAGAACGCCGATAAGGAAACGCCTCCAAAAAAGGGCCGTTAGAAAAACGCCTCTAAGGCAGATGTCATCAACACCAAAAACGAAGGGAATTCTAGATTGGGTGCATCTTAAACTTTAAAATTACACAATGAATTTCTGATTTTATTACTTGCAGTCTTTTTAATTTGAAATGTCGTGCACCTCAAACTACAGTTTTGTAAATTGCTAGCGAATTTTTAGAAATAAGACATTCTGCTGTACATTTATATTTATATTATTAAGTATTATACGAAATAAGAACAATATATTTGTTTATTACAAAGTGTTTGTGTTTTTTATTTCTACTCTGCTTTGTTTTTTTCTCGAATCTGCAATAATTACAAAGTCTAAAGCTAAAATATTAGTATTTGTAGTTATTTTACAGTTACAAAGTGTAAAATTTCAAAAAATCAATCTACGATTTCATAATAGCGTGATATAATTTAGAAAATTGTGATTTCTTTTAATTTTGTGCGATACATTTTATAAAAAAGTGTAAAACATTTGCAAATTTTTCAACGAAATTGTGTGTTTTATTCAGGTTTATGTTAATTTGTGATCAACATACATATATTTAGTATAATTTCAAGTGTTATGATGGCAGTTTTGTAAAATTTTAAGTGAAATGAAGGGGCCAGAACATTTTTTCAACAAAATTACGTGTTTTTATTCAAATTTATGTTAATTTGTGGACAACATATATATATTTTTCAATGAAATTGCGTGTTTTGGTGGTGTCAGAATATTTTTTTCAACGAATTGCGCGTTTTTATTTAAAAATTATGTTAATTTGTGGTCAACATACATATATTTCCGTCAAAAGTATAAGATTTTTTGAATTTTGTTTATCGAAATGATTGTGGTAGTAGATTTTTTCAACGAAATTGCTATTTCTTTTAATTTTGAGCGATGCATTTTATAAAAAGTGTAAAACATTTGCAAAATTATGCATAGTTTATGTAACATGATGTCGATTTTTGTGAAAATTTATGTGAGATGGCTTGTAATTGCATGATTTTTGTTCAATTTTCATCGTGTGTTGAATAAAATATCGTTTTTTGTATAATTTCAAGTGACGTGATGACAGTTTTTTGTATAATTTATGTGACATGATGTCGATATTTGCGAAAATTTATGTGAGATGCTGTATGATTGTGTGATTTTATTCAAATTTTTGTTACTTTGGGGGTCAACACATACGTCTTTTCGTAATTTTTGCGTGTTTCTATTCAAATTTATTTTCATTTGTCGTCAGCACAGACGTATTTTCGTAAAATTTTACTATTTTTCAATGAAAGTTGTGAAAAAAATATTGTTTTTGTCGTTTTTACAGAATTTAATATGACAAGATGCCGATTTTTATAAATTTTCATGGGAGATGCTATCGATTTTCTAAAATTTTAAACGAAATGCTTTGGAAATCGCATGTTTTTATTCAAATATTAGTAATTGAAGCTATTTTTTCACATACAAAGTATCGAAAATTCATATAAATTGAACTACGATTTCATAATTTAAAAAATTACGGTTTATTTGTTAAACGTTTGCAAAATTATGCTTAGAAATAACTCTTAAAACTTTTTTACATCATTTTTTCGGTGCTATAAAGTCGCTTTGTAAAGATATTCAACGAAATTGTGCGTTTTTATTCAAATTTATTTTAATTTGTCGCCAACACATACGTCTTTTCATAATTTTTGCGTGTTTTTATTCAAAATTATTTTCATTTGTCGCCAACACTTACGTCTTTTCGTAAATTTTTTACAAGAAAAAATGGTTTGACTTATATTTTTACAAGTATCCCTTGTCTTATTTGCAAACGATATTGAAAAGCTATTTTTTTTTCAACGAAATTGCCTGTTTTTATTCAAATTTATGGGGGACAACTATTCTTATACAATAAAAACATTTATTTAATGCGTATGTCTTATTTTATATGGGCGAGGGCACTGTTGTATTTATAAGAAGCTAAAACTCAGTCGAAAATAACATTTAAAATTTATTATAATATGTATAGGAAGTATAATGTTAGAACAGCTAAGTGTACAAGTCAAACCTTTAACAAGTCTTTTCGTAATTTTGCGTGTTTTATTCAAATTATTTTCATTTGTCGCCAACACTTACGTCTTTTCGTAAATTTTTTACAAGAAAATGGTTTGACTTATATTTTACAAGTATCCCTTGTCTTACTTTGCAAACGATATTGAATAGCTATTTTTTTCAACGAAATTGTCTGTTTTTATTCCAATTTATGGGTACAACCATTCTTATACAATAAAAACATTTATTTTAATGCGTATGTCTTATTTTATATGGGCGAGGGCACTGTTGTAATTTATAAGAAGCTAAACTCAGTCGAAAATAACATTTAAAATTATTATAATATGTATATGCAAGTATAATGTTAGAACAGCTAAGTGGTACAATGTCAACCTTAAAACCAAGTCTTTTCGTAATTTTTGCGTGTTTTTATTCAAATTGATTCATTTGTCGCAACACTCACGTCTTTTGTAAATTTTTTACAAGAAAAAATGGTTTGACTTATATTTTTACAAGTATCCCTCGTCTTATTTGCAAACGATATTGAAAAGCTATTTTTTTTTCAACGAAATTGTCTGTTTTTATTCAAATTTATGGGGACAACCATTCTTATACAATAAAAACATTTATTTATGCGTATGTCTTATTTTATATGGGCGAGGGCACTGTGTAATTTATAAGAAGCTAAAACTCAGTCGAAAATAACATTTAAAATTTATTTATAATATGTATATGGAAGTATAATGTCGAACAGCTAAGTGTACAATGTTCAAACCTTAAAACCAAACAATACACAGAACCGGCCTGTTTTAAATAGGGACTTAGACGGAAACTTCCTATAGTAGGTAGGGAGAATGAGATCTCGTTAATCCAGCCATATAGCAGGCACAAATTATAAAATAATTAATAAGCTGTTACAAATCTAATTTTTAAAAAATGTATCAACTTTAAACACAATAAGCTACACATCCCTATTCTTATAATCTAAATTTTTGAAAAATAGTTGTTTAAAGCTGGGCTCGTGGCACGTAAGTGGTTATGTTTAATTCCTTTAACCTCGATCGCTTCGATAGCCCAGTTGGTTAAGCTTCGTACTCGTAATGCTGTGGTCGCTGTTCGATTCCAGCCATGGGACATCGCAGGAAGCTTTTTTTAAATTAAATAATCCGAACTAGAGAGAACAGTGCGAAGAGAGAGACAGAAGACTTCGCGTGACGTAATCAAATTCAAATATTCCGCGAAAATTCAAAATTAAAACAACCGCCGTGAGAAGTGCGCGCGCACCAAGATGGCCGACACCCCGGGAGATTTAAATTCAAAAATTAACTTTGAAAAAATCGGAAAAAAATTCAAATTTCAAATATTCCCGCCAGAAATCCAAGATGGCCGCGAAGTCCGACGCGTAATTTTAATCGGAAGCTAATGCGTAATTTAATCGGAAGCTAATGCGTAATTTAATCAGTAGCACATATGTAAATTACATATCAAACTTCATATTGATTAATTAGATCAAACGCGAAATTATTAGATCAACCGCGAATAAAACCGCGAAATCGCGAATTAAACCGCGAATTAAGGGGCGTGGCTTAATCAAATAAAAAGTGGAGGGGCGACCGTCCCTGTTCTACTGACTATTTA